>QNGE01003554.1:0-81362 GCA_008508345.1 Paragonimus westermani
TAAGAACGCATACGTTGAGATTGGATCGTGTATCGAGTCGACTTTCAATATTACTATACCCAGCCTTGAATGTTTTTCAACTGTGCTGGCCATATTACAAGTAGCTTGATGTCCACTAACTGTCTCGGCCACGGTCTCTGCGTGCGTGCGGCGCAGCAGGTTATGGTGACGCCCGCCGCAGCCGACAGCGTCACTACGCGATCTGACCCTGCAGTCTGAGGCTCGGTGGTATAATTTGAGGCAAACAAAGCAAGCTGTCCCATCTCATGGGTACACTCATGGCCAGAAAGGAGTCATACGCCTTAAGGGTGTGCGACTGAGAGTACAACACGCAACTGACTTGAGGGTCGCTTGTCCGGTCTCGGCTAACGAGCAGGCTGGATGACTCAAAGGGGCCACTTTAGTATCTTGCCGGCTGCTCTCAGACGAACGCGCTGTCCTTGATTCCTTCCGTTCACTTTCATTGATTACCAGACCATACATACTGCGTGCAATTCTCGCGCAGCGAGAGATAAACTTGGTCAGTTCATCAAAGGACGGCTCTCCTGCCATACCAAAGATGTAGTCCACAGCTTCTGTCCACTTATTTTGCAGGTGAACGTGTAGGGCTCTCGCAATACGCTTCAGTGTTGTCACCGAGTTGAGGTCGGCCATATAGTTCATTCGACCCAATGCAATAGAACAGTTCTGCATTCGTACGGACATTCGCGACAGAGCTTTGACGCTGTTGCCTACACATCTTCCGTTAGGCAGCAGACCACCTATCATAGATCTAGCAACGAAATAGGGCTGTTCATAAAGTTCCTTCAGCATCTGTCGTGCTCTGCGATAGCCAGCGCTGGGTTCTATCATGATACACTCATCTATCGACTCCTTAGCTCCACCCTTGCAGTAATACATCTGGAAAAGGAGACTCTGGCCATCATCCGACACTTTAGATTCGACATAGCTCTCGAACTGTAGCACAACTTTCCATTAGTTCATCAGGTTGCCATCAAAAAACCAAGTTCAACCTTTGGCAGCGCCAAGGTTGCATATAGTGGAGCTAGTGCGGAGCCAACTTATGCACAAGACGAGGTCGACACTGGTTATTCGGTGCGGGCTGTCACCGGATTCAACCGCGCCCCACAGTCATCAAGAAACCTGTGAATGTAAGCTTTCTGCTTACTTCTATCATACCGTTTTCTGCCCCCACATGCTCATCACAGATATCCTCATATTGTCGAGATGTTCCTCTGAATGTTGGAATACGGTCAAGGCCAACACTGGGTGGATGGCGGACAGCACGAGCGGCCGGACGAGCCATCGCGCAACGGAATCGGATAAACAGACGAGGAATGGCAAGCGAAAAACCCTCCGATAGAAAGCACCGGTCACGCACGTAAACCGGTTAGAAGTGCACACGACGCGTGAACGGAAACCGGGGGGTGCTGCGGGTTGGAATTGCGACTCATAAACGAGAGAGCGCGCGTTGCATGTGACTAGCGGTTTGGACAATAAAGATTGTGCTTTATTGGACGCCTTCTCGCTACAATATTTGTCAGCTAGCATAGCGTTTAGCCTGGCCTCCTCTACTTTTGACTTAGCTCGCAACAACACCATCTGCAATTCAACTTCTGCCTCATGCTGCCTTTCTTTCAGCTCAGCCTGTAACAACGCAGATCTAGCCTGAAAACGGTTGTTACAACTAACGCGGGAACCAGAGCATGAGATAGAATCAATAACACCTTTGACTTGCTCGACTGAATTCGATTGACCATTCAGAATAGGTTGTTTCCTGAAGTTGTCAGACATCATCAGGGGTTAAGCAGACTGAGGATGAGTGTTGAGTGCCGTACGATCTTCCACGAAGACGTTGAGCAACGCGTAGCAATAAACCGATGATCCCAAATATTCAAAACAAGATTGGATTGCAATGCCACCGTACTATTGAACAAATTATCCAAGTGGATATTCAGACAACCTCAACAGTTTCAATCGACAGATCGTTTTCAGCGAATGGGCTACTATTTGTTGCTGAACGGGTTAAATATGAACTGTAATCACGTAATAAGGCACTCGTGCACAAAAGAGCTTTTAGTGAGGCTGTCTTTCAGCACCTGGGTGAAAAACTGTCATTTGTAACAGCCTGTAGTTTGTTGATGAGAAATAAATATTCAGGTAGCAATCGACTCACACGCGGTCAACATTCGCTCTCTTGTAAACTCTGAGTAACTGACTAGAAATCCTTAAGTCCGAACGTTCAAGGGTCAACTCGATGGTCAGCGCCGGCTAAACAGATTACCACTGCACGCACGACTTCATATTCACATAAACGTTTATTAATGGACGTATATATGGACGCCCTTCTCTAAGTCACCGTACATGTGTGGTCTGCCAAGCGCATAAACATATATGCACCTCTGGTACGTGCCAGTGAGATAAATCAGAACATAAGTTCGCGGGACGAATGCCGTGTTCTGTATATTTTTAGGCTTATTATTTATACCATTTACCCAACCTTGACATAACTTCCTTTTAATTAAATTTTTCGAGTCTTTATGCAAGAGTTAACCGACTATAGTTATCTTTGTGTACGATACACGGACGGATTCTCTAATCACCAGACCATTCGGCAAGTAGACTCCCTATCTTGATCCCATCTTTCAGGGTGAGTTATTCTTGACACTGGCTCGCACAACTGGGGCCGCAAATGTATTACAAAATAAAGCGACCAAATTGAACGGGCTTCGTCGAGTGGTTAACGCCCTTTCAAGAAAGAGGCCAGCATATTTTCAAGGCTCCATCTCTCTAGACATGGGTTGGGTAGGCTGAATTTATGGATATCGCGGATTAATGAATTTCAAAAAGCAGTCACTCCTGATTAGAGGAATACTAAGGGAAGCGGCACTGCACTACTACCTGACAAAAGTTATTTTGTACTATAGTACGATTATTATGTTGGGGGCGGTCGAACGTTTCTTCATGAGTAGTGTAGCAGTTGATTGAGAGAATTTGCTCATGCCAAATTTTGCATACTTTACCGGAAATTCCATGCAGACCGTGAAATGTCCAAACACCTACATACAACACCGCAATTCATCCACAGGATGGGCTACGTTGAATTTCTTGCCAACTTGAAGACAAGACGTTGATCTCTTCCAATAGTCTATTGGTTTAGGAAAATTAGTCTATGGGGAATAATGGCAGGTTAGTTACCGAGTGTGCCAGTACGTGAACTGCTAACACAGCTGTTAGTCAAGAGCGCGGCTGACTCATTGGAAAGTGGTGTGCTGGGGCCTATAATCAGTGACGGCACACAACAACAGGGGTACATAAAAGCAAAGGGACCGGTGTAGGCGTCTTGCAAGATCATGTGTACAAACCAGAAAGAAGTCACTGCGGGTATGCGGCGATTACACGAGTCAGCAAACTACTGGTCGTTCAATACAACCTATAATTCAACTGAACAAGCCACATAAGTTAATGGATGAAATGTCGTGCACAACGGGTGATGGTGGAGGAAAAAGTCGTTTTCCTGAGGTCGCCGACGATTATCACTGCTCACCCGCGGTGATGCATTTCACGAATGTTTCTCATCCGCTTGATACTGAGTAAGTTGTTCCGAAACTAGGTATGTAATGCATCGCATACGGCGGCTTGTGTATCCTTTCCAGTAACAGCCCGTTAGGTAACATTTGACTTATTAGTTAGAATTGTTTAGGCTACTGGCAGGATCGCATCCCAACTAAGTAGAAAATAATTACGTTTTTCAGGTGTTTCACAGCGACGGGTTTTCAACATTCTTTCCTACCCGATCGTCTCAGGCACTAACTACCGTCAACAAAGGCTAGGATCGGTCATCTTTCTTTTATCCAGTAAGTTTGGGAGTGTACGGTGTGCTGTTTCCTTGATTGGGATTAGTTTTACTAGGATTACACGAAAGGTAGGATGACCAGATTTTGGGAGGAGATCTTATAATATCACACTTAACTCATATTTTTGAACCACGTCATTTGTCTGAAAAATAACTCTACAAGACTCTGAAAATGCTTTACATTGAGGAGAAATGCTTATCGGCCGTGAGGCCGGCTCTCACCGAAGGATATGGTTAATTAGCGCCAGCCCGAATAAGCGTTCTTCATAGTCTTCGAACGTCGTAAATATCACTACACAGCTGACAGAGTATGGCCATCAACAAATAAACAGAAAGAGGCTGGCTGGAAAGTCTATGTGAATGCAAACGCTGCGATCAAATGTGAGTGATAGTCAACTTGAAAATTAATCAAATCCCCGACTACTCATCAGTAAAATAAATTTCTGCCTGCGCAAAACAGCTTGCATGACCGCTTCACCACCTTTGAACACTTATCAGCAAACCGTTTGGCGTTCGGCGAAGTGTAAACTTATTGAAGCCCACAATTACTTTTAGCGATACACTTCACTCTTACATACACACCCATCAACCCCGCCTTCCTATAGTTGGTTTTGGTCCTCAGATGTGTGGTGCCTGACACCCTATAATTTGCACCGTTTTACGCCCAGGCGCCATTCACCAAAACAGCATTCATGTAATCAATAAACAGCATCATGACTGTTGTAACGAAACTTCAGTTTAACGTGCCTGTATCAAAGGAATCGTTCTTCTCTGGCTACTGACCCAGCTCACCCGTACAAATTATGGTCAAGTAGCAATCTACAAAGAAACGCTCGCAGTGTAGCAACTGAAACGGTGGCCTAAAGAATAACCTTCAACAAAAGTGTGATTGGCAATTGATGGACACGATGCTGAGCGTCACGGTGAAACGACAGGAGAATGTGCACACTCGCAGTGACGGTAATGCACGACCGAGTTTGATCAAGAATGGTGTACATTTCTCAGTGCAAATGTGCGAAACACGCCGAGATATGCAGGATAGACGCATTTATTCAAAAAGTAAAGAACATCACAAAACTGAAATCTGCTAGCAAAAAGGGCGTGCTCACAGAGAAAAGGCTTTTGGTTTAAGAAAACGGGTGCACGCCGCTGGGAGCAGATAGTTTGCTTGTGATTAGTAGGGATAAATTACCCTCACATCCGTCCGACGTCTCCAACGACGACACCGTTATCGTAAACCTAGACAGCCTCTCACGATTGCCACGCTTCACCCACTCGTTTATTACAGGCGAATTCAATATGCCCTATAAAAACCGGGGATGATCTCATCAGAACTGTGAAGGCGGATTCCCAACATATTTACAAACGCTGATAAGAAAGAAAGCATGGATACAGCACGTCAAATCCACGCCGCGGCATAATCCTAGTCAGCTTCTCTCCGTTCGATCCGGACATTAATAATAAGAGCCACCTGGTAGACAGAGTGTTCATCAAGCCACCGCTTGAACATAGTGACCACTTTATGCTCACATGTCGTCTTATCTGTTACTGATTACAACAACCAACAAACGTTCACAGTCCGAAACTACTTACGTTCGCTTCTTTCTGATTACGACACCGTGGACCAGGACCATCGTGCATGTCGGAGTGCAAATCGGAAAGCGGACGACTTACCTACGCCGTGCACCTTCTCCTTTCGGCCATTCCTTTCGCGCGGAATGCGTTGTCTTCCCGATGACCGTTTCCACTAATTTTCGGAACATAAGCTTACGGAGAGCTAGAGCGACCGAGGGCGTTCCATATTGTCTGAAGTAGGTGCAAGCAGAAATTCTGTGAACACGGTAACCTCGTACAAGTAAGATTCCTTTTCGGAGCCGACGGAAACAAAACTTTCCATTTGAACACATGTGACGACTAGTAAAGAACAAACTCTCAGCTTTTAGTCGTGAATTCTTAACAAGGAGACTTCCTCTAACTTTCTAGTTGTGGCCGAGTTATTCACGGAGTGCTGAAAAGTCTACAAACACTACGACGTCATACTGCCCAACTTGAATTCCATTGTGCCGCTAGAGAACTTCCGGCAATCACACACTGCCACTGGGTTTTCTGTGCTGAACGTTAGATACCTTACGTCTAATGTTTCTTCGTATAGCGCAGTTGATCCTGACGAGTTCCATACTGGAATTCTCAAGGAAGCAGCTGCTAATTCGGCTGAACCTGTTTGTAGCTGCTCAAACAGACAGCCCTAAATAACATTCTCCCTAGAACATGGAAAGAGGCGACGATCACACCCATGTTTAAAACGGGTGACCGGCACGCTCCGGCGAACTCTCGGCCGATCAGCCCCACTAGCATTCCGCCCAAGTTGATGGAGCACTCACTGAAACTTGCCATCCTCAACCACTCCCTAAAAACTCATCCATTCTCCTCCACTTTGCATGGCTTCCTTCCTAATCGGTCATGCATAACGTGCGCATATTTTCATGGATAGTCTGACGGAGGCCGAGGACAATGGCCTTATCTCAGACGCTATCTTCTTTGATTTCACCAAGCCTTTTGGCCGTATCCCACACTGCCCCCTGGAACACAAACTGGAAGCTTATGGTATTCAAAAAGAGGTTGGTTGCTGGATTGCCTCCTCAATTCATAGTAGAACTTTCAGATTAAAGGCCGGATCAGACCTTCCGTCTCCCTCTTTCATTTCTGCGGGAGTTCTCCAAGAATCAGTGCTAGATATCTTGTTATTCCTCAATAACATCAAAGACCTCCCGGACAATATTACAAACAACACCCTCCTATACGCCGACGACCTGATAATCTGGAATGCCACTGATCCCACTGCACTACAGATTGAACTTGACGCGATTGGAAGCAGCCTTTCACCGAATGATAACAAGCACACGCTTATTTCACTCTCTAGACATACTCGCAATGTTCTAGTGATTCGTAGTGCGTTTAGCACAGTTGATATCATGGAAATCGATTTGAAGGAAGGTTTATGCATTCGGCTCTCGCCTGACTTGTCCTTCGCGTATCACCATGAGATGGCCCCAAGAGAGGGATTCGCCGCTCTTCAGATGATCAAGCGCACTTTCCACCGCATAGATGAAAAAAGCTTTTCAAACGCTTTGCGGGGTTTATGTAAAGCTGTTCTTCAGTATGTGAATCGGGTCGTGTATACCAGCCTGAAGAAAGATATTAACTGTTGAGCGTGTTCAGCGCGTGGCTACCAAGCTGATCGCAGACGAAGAAATGTCACGTCCGAGTCTCACTTTCAATTTCTTGATCTGCACCCACTTGGATTTCAACGACTCCGTGGTTGTTTAATTCTCACACACTTCTCCTCTAGAGTGGGTCTCGTTGAAATACGACAGCCAACAAGGACATAACAGGAAGCTTTTCACGCTTCGTCCTCGGACCCTTCCTAGGCGACAGTTCATTACTCACACGGATATTAACCAATAGAACAGCCTTCTCTTCGAGTTCGTCAGCAGCGCTTCTGGAGATCGTTTTAAAGCTTTGCTTGATTTTCATTTATCTGAAACTTCATAATGCCGGTAATCTCACTCTGTCCTTGGTGTTCACTGCAATCCCCAAGAGCAGTGCTATACGCTGTTCAAAGTTATGGCTTTTCAGAACAACTGACTCTCGCTGACACTGAGAAAGGTAAACCGGTTTGATTCGGGTGACTTTGGCTCATTCCTCGAACTTATTTCTAGTTCTTTGTCTTTGCATTTTTTGAGCCCTTACGATGTTACGTTTGAGTTGATTTCTCTAACAGCTCAACGTGACTCCAAGAATACATTTTTATTTGATCGTCAGCTGTTTAACTTAACCAAATCTATGGATTATATTCATTGCACCGGCATAATTAGGGGGTTTTTGGATGCTTTTTTGATGTGATGTTTCCTGCGGGGTTTTGCACGCCATTATTGATAGTGAAATAATGGACGTATACTCCATCATTCATTGTAACACACATAGATCGCATAGTTTTGAAGATTTTACCGATGATCTGGTGCTGTGGAGCCTGCGGTTATGGGAGTTGATCGAAGGGTAACAGTAGAGAGGGACGACCGTGGAAGGGTACTGCATGTGGTTACCTCGCGATGATCAACTTGTGGACAAACTTGCTTTTTGTTAAGGGCGATGGAGAACGTAGTTTCAGTTGTGGTTGTAAAGTAAGGCGTCAGTCTGAATTCAGCTAGCGCTACGCATTTGTGTCCACCGCTGCATATACTGAGGTTTCTCACTGGTAGGGATTCCCAAGAGTGAAGTTTCATTTCCGACTGACCACAGCAGTGCGTTAGTCCTGTCTATTTGTCAGCCTTCCGTTGCCGTCGTTGATGGCTTGCATCGGAGGAGTCGGTGTGTGCTTAACGTCGACCAAGTGGCAGTTTGAAACTGCTTTCCTGAAGAGCGGTGGCAATGTGGTGTTTGGAAAAGCGGTGGCCAGTTAACTTTATCCTGTTTTGGAACGTCCGGCGGCAATCAAGCAATAAAAGAAGGGCACGAGGTGGGCTGCAGCCCGCTTGATGGCACGGAGGAGCACGTCGAGAGGGAAGTGCCTGACGTCCTGGAGTGCGTCAAACGGCGTTGAGAAAGATGTGGTTCAGGCAACCTTGAAGAGTGGATTAATGGATGGGTGGTTAGCAAACTCGGGATCGTTCGCTGCTTACACTTAGGCGGACGAATGCAAACAGCTGCAATCGGTTTGTATCGGGCATGTTAAAAGAGGCGTACATTTAGTCATGCTTATAGAGCAGACGAGCGGTACAACACGGTTGTAGTCACTGTTCTTAGAAAAGCCGCAAGAGTGATCATCACTATAGGGTTGCATGAAGGTTTTCTCGGTGCCTGAAATGTTGGATGTCGCTTAGGTCACTTGGAGATGGGCAATTACCACAAAATTACAGTAAGACAGCGATAGCGAATGATGTACGAGCTTACCGTCCTGTGATACACCGTGGATCTACGACTGTTGAATCACTGTATCACGATGGTTTGCAGGTTATCGACGATAAGTGTACGTTCAGCAGGAAGTGCACTCTCACGGGGTGTCTGAATTGGACGTCGAGGTATCTCCACGCTCACCTCATTATCGCGTGGTGGTCGTGCATCTCGAATTCGCACAGTCGTCCCTATTTCACCGAGTTCACCCACGTCTTTCTTGTTGCAAAAGATTGAGATAGGTAATGATGAACGTACATTTTGTAAGTTTCGAATTCAGTTAAGCATCGGAGTCTCGTGAGCTCATCCCAAAAGTGGTTGCCATCGCTGAGACGCCTTGAGGAGGGGTTGGATTTTGCAGCAGACCCGTCCGCCTTGCAACGTGCCGTATGAAACCGATGAGTACGGCCAAATAGAACTGGCGGAAGAAAACGGGGAGAACACATGTAGTAGGTTAAAATGCGTGGTGTACAAGGGCCAACGCAAGCATTCCATAAGGATAAGGAGGATTTGGTTAACGCTCAAATGAAAGCAAGCAATGCAAACGGTTAGGCTGGAAACATGGAGCACATTGACGAAAGAGATATTTGAAGGTATCAGAACCATCCGGGTGTTTCGCACATTCTTTATGCCACCAACGCAAGAGCCACCACACTAGATTCAGTTCGTTACGTCCTCCTTCCCGAACTCCTCCTAGCGACATCCCGAACAATGTTAGTCGTCCACTGGTGGTAGGTACTTTCAGCAAACGCCACGTTTCCTCCTTTTATTAATAGACTTGAATGATGAGTTGCTGCTTATATGACGTGATTGGACGCTACTTGCAAACTCCGTGTCGTTCATCATTGCTGGCTGCTGTCCACAACCCACCGTAGGAGAAGTATTTTACATGCATTGCTTTCCGCGTTCCGATTGGGAACTCAATGTTGATGGCTGGTATATATGGATTAAATAGATGTGCACATTGCAACCGCGGAGTGATGGCTACGTGAAGACCCTACGAACACTCTTCCGCCAGATGTAGCTATTCCCTGAAATTGTTTGGGCTCTGCAACTGTCCATCCATACCCCTCACCGGGCATGCAGCTGACAGCCTCACGAGTGCTCGAAGCGAGATTCCCAGTCTCCATCAGTTTGCTTGCCTTGCTTTTTATCATACCCTCAATAAAACATCCCGACGGTGCAGTGTCCATTGTGATGCTTCGTAAATGGTCCCGTAATAACCACCTATGTTTTGCAACAAATCACCTGCCCTGATTAGGTCATCATTGAAACACCTGAGCCTAACGTACTCGTCGTCTGTTGGCAGGGGTGTTCTATGAGTACGTTGGTGACCCACTGATCCCCAGAGGCTAGCAAAACCCCGGACGTATACTTTGCAACGCCGTATGGTCACGTCACCGCAGTCTGTGGCACTGATGGCACCCTTGATTGTCGCGCGCTTTCGTTCTTAGCCACGCAACAACTGCCCGGTGAACTTGCAGAAGCCCGACCAAATCGTATTATTTCAGGCCGTCCGGTTCAACACCAAGTCTTCCCACCATCTAAAATCATTGTTACAATGCGAAGAACCTATCTGAATTACATCCTAGTACCTTTGCTTTGGATCACCGGGGCCTTGATTACCTGATTCCACTTGTCCACATGGATGCTGCCTTGGACTACGGTCATCACCCATTCAACGGGCTTGACATATACATAGAAGTTAATTCAACATCAGCACGGCTTCCATATTGCCAATGTTTGCTCTCTACAATTCCTCGGTGTTCACAACGTTTTCTCACCATCGAATGCACAAGATACGCCTCAGGTGAAAGCAGTTCATGTTGTGCAAGGCCCGTTGGTACGAAGTCCACATTTCACCACTGCACATCAGTAGAGGCAACATCATTGAGTGGAAGGTATGGTGCACAGCGCTGACTTTCGTGCAGTGGGTCTCCCAGACACGTCTCTCATTGCGTCCGAGGGCAGCACTAGCCTTCGCTACATGAGATATTAACTCTCAGTCAAGGGAAACATTTGTCAACAAATTGCTACATAAGCAGCGGGTTATGGAACTCCAAGGACTGAACACCACCGCCGGCCGTTATCGTCAAACGCACCCAATACTATTAAAATCCGTAGCAACATCGTGCTATAAAAAGTAGGCCCCGGTGTTGCACTCATCCATGGGATCCGCCATCACACTACTTCCGCACTTTACGTGTAGATCCTGAAGCCTCTCCATATTGAGAGCCAAAACCAACAGCTTTCCTTCATCGCCTGTTTACGACTACGTATGTTCAATCGGTTCTAGATCGCAGTATGAATGATCTAGCAACCGCTCCCTCCTCCTTAACAGCTTTACATCACTACCATTCATCACCATATAATATTCACGCCTGATGTAGTTGAACACTTCGCGGGTCCAACGAAAGCTATACGACGAAACAAACACGGCTTCCCCTGCTGTAATTTTCAGTCTACGGTTAACTGTATCAACTCCCTGATCGATCAACAATGACCGGTGAGTGTGACTCGAGTAATTATGAGATATATACGAACTTCCGTTTTTGTACGAAACGTGGATAACCGAGGGACGCTGAAAATCCCGAAACCTGCGGAAGTGTATCGTAATACGAAAAACATACTCAATATACCCACTTGTGAGTTACACATTCAGTTTTTCTGCTCTTCCTGTACATTGTACACTCAGGAATCCCCCTGATTCTTGTAGTGCTGTG
Organism: Paragonimus westermani; assembly: GCA_008508345.1. NCBI lineage: Eukaryota > Metazoa > Platyhelminthes > Trematoda > Plagiorchiida > Troglotrematidae > Paragonimus > Paragonimus westermani. Next base: position 11,530 of record QNGE01003554.1, read on the forward strand.
CATATGTTACGCAAGTTTTCAGGACGTAAATTTCTCTAGTCTTTATATGAAACACTCGCAGCCTACTATAGACTTCCGCAAACTTGTCACGGCGCTGAATTCCACCACTCGACATCTTGCACAAAAACCGATTATTTACCGATCGACACACCTACACTCAAATTTATACCACGCATCAGCCAGTAAACAATCACAGCACCCAAATTTCCCCTAAAACTTACACAGCCGCCAGCCTGCTTCTGCAGTATGCCCGGATGCACCTTTGGCATATTTCGCAACTACTTGGTGTGATTAAACTTAAGAAAGCCGGCTTTGGTGAGGGAAGGGGGGAACTTTAAAAACCCGGCGAACGGTTGGACAGGACGCAGCGCGCGACTCCGTCGACTGCTGGAAAACGTCGAAAAGTTGAAAATCCCGCGATTTGGTTGGTCAGGATGGGGTTTGTATGTCTGGCTGTCGCAGATTTTCTTGCTCAAGGGGTGTTTATGAGTTGAGAAAAAGAACACAATCTCACATGTTAAATGGAACAGTGTAGAGTGACTTAAACTTGCTTTAACGAACGATGAGTTTATAGTTTTCTTGACAAAGACTGTTTGATATTGATATTTTTGAGTTGGTTAAGAAGATATATGACGCTGCCAAACGGTTATGGTATTTTTCGATAACTGAGTAACTGGCGGCCACATATGGATTGACTATAACGCGGTAAACAAAACTCCGTATGGCCATTGAAGTCGATTTGCACTACAAGGCCGATGTTTGAGCTGAAATCCACACTCCATAACACAAATGTTAGATGGTTAACGAGATGGTCTCAAAGTAGTGGAAGGAAGAAAACGGATGAGTCAAGGTTTCAGTGCGATTATGTAAGTTATACGAGAGGGATATTTTGCCTATCGCTGGTTTATGTGCAAGTTTTGCATGATAGTCTCTAATCCGTTGATATCAAATACCAGTAATCATGGTCTGAAGGCCTATAAGCCTTATAATCCTGGTAATTACGAGGATGGATAGAATATGTGGGGAAAATATACATTTGAACTATAAACCTATTTCCTGTGTGGGTGTTCTAAGGATAACTCATGTGAGGTAACACAGCTGGATTCAGTGATAAGCGCTAATTTCACATTTTCTAGCAATCTGGGTAACGCGTGTACGATAATGTGAATGAATACAACTATGTCGATTTTACAGCGGTTTCGTGAACATGCAATAGGTCAAATGCTAATGAGGATGAGTGGATGATAGGGATATAACGAACCGTTTCGTGCGAGCTGTGTTCCAGAGGTGCGCTACAGCGGGGACAGGTATGTACGTTATATGTAGTTGACGGTCGAATGTTTCCCGGACTCCACTAAATTAAGTCAACAGGGGATAAACGTAGTTTAAAGGTGGGTATCATGTTTGCTAGCTCATATTAGATATGCGAGCCCCCTATAAAACGCTCATTCACATCACTGCTTCTGATTTCCTCCGGAAGTTTGCTCTATATAAAGTAAAATTTCACAATAAAGGAGTACCTTTCCCAGATAGGAAGGTTGTCAAATGGGGCACTTTTTGTTAGACAATATAGGGAGTTTCGTTCTGAGTGAGCAGCAAACTCTGTGATGGTGGCATCTGAATATAAATGAGTTTATACAGAGTCACAAGCTGCACCTTCAAATTTCGTAACCAAAATGGACAATTACCAAAGCTTTGACAGCCTTTTCTATGGGTGGACGAGGAAGAATATCTACATAAGCTTTTAATAAATGGTCGTTAGAGGTTTTTTTTAACACAAGCCTATCAGAATTGCATGGATGGCAGTAAACGAATGTGTAGTACTCGAGTTGAGGTTGTGGTGCTAGGTTCATGAATTTGTACACCCAAGGTTTCCCCAAGCTTATGCTATCGTGAATCAGAAGTCGCAGGGAGGAAACGATGAATCTACAAACAAAATTTATCCAACAACTAAGGGGTGCTAGGGAGATGGATGTGAAAGCGCCTTGAGCACAATCGCACAGCGGCCACCAGAGTGGGAGAGTGCGTCGACGAAAAATTCCAGTCGACCTTCAGAATTTAAACAAGCGTTAGACTGGTTGAGCGGCGTTCCTAACGGTAATAGGTCAACATTGTTATCCTAGTGAATGTAACCTACAGGAGTAGGGATGGTGCGGATTCAATACACAGCTACAAGCAAAACTGCGGTACTTATGCCGGTCTACTAACTTGGAAGATAGTGGTTCGTAGTAAATTTACATTCACAAGGTAATGTGAACCGGCGCGGTGGTACTGGCAAAGCAACTCTTACGTCGCGGGGAGTTTAGAATTTCGGGGACGTCGAAGGTTGTCACTACATCAGACGCCCCCGTAGAAGGTTGACTAATATAGAAGGCCTTCTACCTGTGAATTTTATTCCTGGGCAACAGCTGCTGTCTTGCTGGCCAGCCGCACGCGAACCACCCGACCTGAAAAAGCCTCCTGAGGACGTGACAGGGGGTGTGATTCTCTCACTGCGCAGGCACAAAGTGCTACGGCGTTCAAGGTTTTCTCCTTGGGCCCAGCAACTGTTGCTCTGCTTCTGGTCACACCTAGGAATGAGGAAAGGTGAAGTACCTGGGGACGTCGAAGGTTATGTCACTACAAGGTCAGGCGCACATTTTGTAATACGTAGGCATCGCAGACTGTAGCTTGAACGTCTTTTTGACCAAACTCATCGCCCCTTTGGTTTTTGCTACCTGCAAACATAACTGTTCAGCGAAATTAAGTGAGTCTAAACACCCTATTCCTGTATCTCTAACGAGATTGGTGGTACTAATGCGGAAGAGCCATGGGGTAATTGACAACCGTGGGTAGTGATGTTCGAGTTGTTCGCAGAGAACATCATCAGCCGTGTGTCTGAACTACAACTACGAGAATACTAGGACCCGTCCTATCTTGTTAGATGAAAAGCGGTGTTACTGAGCCCGTGAAAAGTGCAGACGGTTTTGATATAGTCAGTAAACTGAAATGGCTTTTCATATTTGATAACATCGCATACGTCATGCATATATTTATGAGGAAAAGCGACAATCCCGGAACGTTTCCTTGATTCACTCCACTGGTTCTTCGCTATGTTGTTGAGCAGTTCTCCACTATTTTGATCGTTTGGGTGCGGTCTTCAAGGTATAAGCAGAGTCAGCTACACATGGGGTGAAGTATGTCTAAAATACTATTTTGCTCAGGAGGCGCTTATAAAACACTATCAGAGCCTCTTACATGTCTAAGATCATGGTAATCACCGCATTTCCTGCCTTGACGAACAAAAACATATGGCTTAAGATTTCCAGCTGGCATGTTGTACGAGAGTGCTTGCTGAAGAAGCCGTGCCACGAGAGGTCCATAAGGTTTTGCGGCCCTAAGAACTCGACAACGTACAACTTAGATATCTTTTCAAACATCCTTGCGCGGACTTATTTGTAGTGTACGGGACGATAACCATCAACGTCCCGTTATGGATCACTTTTCTGGCAGATTTAATGATTGCTTTTTTCTACTGAGGAGGGAAGGTACTGCATAAAAGTGATAGGACGAACCAGTTGAGAGGATGGGTATATTTATACCTCCTTGTCCGTTAGCCATTGGTGGGCTATCATCAGGTCCAGGATGTGTTGTGGGTTTAACGGTAGCCTGCTGTGGGCGAGTTGTTCCAGTGCCAGTCAGAACACTAAACACAACCTTCCCTGGTTCCGACGGAGTGTTAGTAGTTAATAAGGTGTGTTCTTCACAACGAAGTAGCAAAATACGAGTTGAAGTTTTCACATATTGCAACAAGGTTGTCAATAACCGTTCTGATTTCTGGAGTAATAATTTTCACAGAAGATTTCCTCGTAGAATGTCTTCGTCTCATCAGCCGCATCAGTTTCATGTATCTCCTCGTTACAGAGTGCAAGCTCTTATTTCTTTGTATGAGGTGGTAGCCTTTGGTGTTCTGTGTTAAATCATTTTGCTCGTTTGCATCACCAGGGGAAAATCTAGTATTCTTCTCTCTCTTGACCTGAGTATTTTAAGTCCGTTAGCCACTTTTTCAATAATTCTACCTTGTACATACGAATAGAGATGCTTTAACTTTATGGGAGCCAGAATGCCAATACAAAAGTCAACTGCATGATTAGTTCCTCGGCCGTTACCTTTGGGTCTGAAGTGAGGAAGCAGGTATTGCAATTTGAACATCATAGTGGGAAGATATTTTAGTCAGTCATTTTGATTGAACGGTAAAATAAAATTGTCGGTGTGGTAGTCATATTGAAATCAAGCGAAAATTTGACGATATTGTGGTCACTTCCTGGAACTTGTCCTGGAAAGCATATCCTCACAGACGAGACACTTCAGGTGAATATGAAATCCAATATATGCCTCCAACTGGTAGGCGTTAGGACATGTCGGTTTCAACTATTCGGTTGTGTGCATGTAAGAAATTCAGCTTTTTGTGGGAGCTGGTATTGCGGTTCAGGAGATATGCGTACGCTGATCCGCCCGCTTTCCGTTTGTGTCCGCAAGCATATTCGACGCATGATCCATTATCTCCACATGACCAGACAAACCGTTGCTTGTAGCTTTAGGCGCTCTGTAAGTGGCTTGCGAGTACTAATATAGGTCACAAACTGCAACGAGTCTGCGACTTTATGAAAATTGAACTTCTCACTTGTTACTACGGGAAATTGATCTCTTATGTGAACAATGTCGCTGCTACCTCGTCCTCTGGGAAGATCTCTACGAAACATGTGATATCGTATGATGCTCACCTGCCTTTCTGGAGTAACAAAGGAGCACCGCGTTTCAGTCACAAGAATGATATAAGGATTAGGTAAAAGGACAAAGGGATTCAAAATGTGCATCTTACCAATGTTCTTACGTTCGTGCGTAATAAACTAACGGAATTCCCTCTGTGGGGCGCAACATGTAAACGGCCAAAAACTGCATGACAGGTAGGACAGTGGGTTGCAAAATATCATGTGGATGGCCCGGTCAGTGGAATGTACCACTTCCTCCACTCATATTCGAGTGAGTGTCGCGAAGTTTTGACTCAACGATAGAAAGTGCCGGAAGAGTATAATTATGGTAGGATGATTGAGTTTGACATGAAGAGGAGGGCCAGGTGGCAGTGGATGAGGTGTCGAGGGGTGCAGTATAAAACAACATGTTCGGCGGACATTTGTGTTAGTGACATAATCATGTGGTGGCGTACTTGCGAAAGCCTACATATTAGAAGTTTGGTAGCGCTCACAAGTTGGGTGGGAGAACAAGTTGGTAGTGAGCCTTCGGAGGGCTATTTCGAGGACTATTTCCAGTTAACACCTCGGTTGACGGAAAGGGCCGTCGACGACTAGGGGATGTATTCTTATTATTAGTCATGGGTTTCGCCGGGAAAGCCTGAAATCGTTTAGCGTCAACAGAGTTTGGTTTGGTTTGCTTTTTAGTCTCCTTCTGGACTGGAAAAGAAACGGCGTTTTCAGTTGCAAGTTGCTGATTAGAGGATTCGCGAAGCAACCGAGATACACACCCAAGTCCCTAAGGTAACTGGCTGGGTTGGATGAGTTCTCTCTTACTTGGGAAATAATAACTCGTAGCATTTCCGCTTGGGGTGACGGTTTGTCACCAAACGCCTTCGTGGACTTAAAATTTGTGCCACGCTTCAGTTGCTCTTGTATTTTTAGGAACTCTTTCGCTACAAGTTCACTTGTGAACTGCAGCATAAATGGACAGCATTCTCGCTGTTTATAAAGCGTTAGCAATACAAGTGGTTCGTGAACAGCTTGAAAACACGATGATTCTCAGACATAGTGTAGTGAGGACGGACGGTCACACCATGCCACTGACACCACCGCTATTCAGTAGCGAGGCGACAGCACGGAGCAAAATGGTCGCGGTACAAATACGGAGGAGACACGGGAAGGATCATTGGAGAGCTGCATCACATGGAATGGTTTTTGCTACGTGAAGGATTTGAGAATTGGTGTTCTCATTTACCGGAACATCCACAGATCCGTGTTGTGTACAACTCAGTGGTTTTATTCGTAGTCCGGTTGGGAGGTATAACTTATATACCGGTTTCCCCGAATAAATAACTTTTGTGCCATCCATGTTCTTGGTTCACAACAGTTGGTGTCGTGACCAGGATACGATATGAAGATCCCTTAGCCGCAGCTGTTTGGGGACGGAGATGTTTGGAGTTTCCTGGAGGAATTCGAGGACGTGGCGGGGGCTGTCGGAGTGGAGGCGGACCGGGCGAAGCTGGCGGCCCTTCTGATGCTGCTCTCTAACGATCCTTCCCGCATCTCGTCTGTAGTCATCCCGCGGCCATTTCGATCCATGCTCTCGCCTCTTTACTGAATAGTGGTGGCATCGGTAGCATAGTGAGACCGTCCATCCTCACCACAATAGGACAAAAAACCAAACAAATCCGATGTCGATTGTCACCACAAATATAAAGCAAATAAGAGGACGACAAGCGCACTGTCCAACGTAGCGTGATGGACAGGGTAATTCAGGTCTAATTCTTATGACGACAACGACTAGCATAAATTTGTCGGAGCGTTCGTGAGCGTTTTTGTGTAAAGCGTGGCTTCACAGTATCGTGTGAATTTTATCAGGTATGTATTATAGAATGGTAGACTTTGAAACCGAAAACACGAGCCCAGTTTGAAACAGTACATATAATGGAGAAATACGGCGGTAATGTCTGTTAATCAATCAATACCGTGGTTGACGTCACAAAAGCATTACATCGTACACGAGAACGAATACCTAAGTCGAAATCAACCTTCTGAGCATGTCGTGGCAACCATGGCTTATCCGTTGCGTGAAAGACTGCGAATGCCTGTGTGGTATCGACCTGGTGATGAGGGATCCCCTAAGCCGGTGGTCTGTATGTTGGTTGCTATACACTGACCAGTTCTGTTATCTTGGAGTGGCAGATGATTTGCGTGCTGCTTTGATCTAGCGAGCCCTACTGACTAGGACATTGGTCCTTGAGGATCCAACCATGTCAAATTGGCCAAAGAGGGGCAAGTAGATGAGAGACTGGTTGTAGATGATGCCGGCGTGTTTTCGTTCATTTGGGCTTGATATTTGTTTCCGTCTGATCTCGTTTTGTCGTTGTAACGTGTTTGTCTTTACAGTGACGTTGGTCTTAACATGTGTTGACAGTTTGGGTGCATTGCTCTCAAAATGTACGGAGCTAGTGCGGCTTGGTTGCTGCTGGTTTGTGATGTGATTATGTGTGCATGTGTCAGACGCCGCCTTGTAACGCAGGCTTTTGAGCCAAAGATTTGGTTAGAGGGCTGGGGTCGCTTTGATGTCTGGGCCAGAGCGTCCTGACAGTATCCAAAGTCCCTACAAACAACGATCATTCGGCGTAAGCTAACTATCGTGATACATCGGCCGTTATGCAGGATAAATCGGGTGGATGTTCGAAAACATGCCGCTGCCAACTCCCTCATCCCGTCCGTAATCGTCCCGACAGCACGAAATCCCAAGGCAGACAATGCTCACTGGGGCCTCAACAACACAACGCCGACCTGAGACATGCCTGAGAACACGAAAAGCTCTCCGGTGAGACGTGTAATATGTGCGCTACTGGGTCGATGCAGCGCCATAGGACGCCCGGAACATAAAGTCGCACTGAACGCTATGAAACACGGCAAGTATAGTATCGAAGTAGCAGCTTTGATCGAGACCAAGCCTGTAGATCAAGGTAGGCTCCGGGAACAGGTGTTGGGTGCGCCTTCCATTAAATAAGTTACCCGGCAGACGGTGCTGGGGAGGATGTTGTCCATTTCGACGTTTCTGACACTATCAGTGATTTGAGATCGGCGAATTACACGGCATCAGCCTCGAAATCTTGTCCAGGTGCCTGTGACACGGTCGAGGTAAATATGTCATAGTTGTTGGTGTTCATGTCTTAATCATGTGTTACACTGATGAAACAATAAACGAGTCCTATGATCAGCTCTCCGCCACAGTCCGGTCGGCACAGGTGAATCACCAATTGTTTGTTCTGGGTGACTTGAGCATCCAAGTTATGTGCGACTCGGTAGCTTGGCCGGAAGTCCTCGGACCATAAGGTAGCAAGGACTATGGTCATCTGCGTCACCTGTGTGCTGCTGACGAGCTGGCTGCCACAAACGCGCTTTTCTGATTGGATTTAAGTAACATCATGAAGTGGGCCCACCATTGTAGGCTAGCTAGTACCAAATTATTTATTATTGCCTGAGGATCATTTGGACGACGACAGAGGTTGGATTTCAACGGATGGGTAGATGAGTCAACGGCTGCCATTCAGTATGCCGTTGTCGCCCGTGTGCAAGAGGCTTCCATCCCCACTGGCCCTGAGGACATGTGGCAGCACCTCAAAGGAAAAATCTTGGCAGCGGTCACCGAGGCGATCGATGTTGAACGACAGAAACGCATGTGATGGTTTGACGATAACCATGCGGCCATCACCATTTAGGAATGAGAGGAGGATGCGGAGTTTGCCGCTTCCACCATGGGTATGAAGAATGGAGACACGGGAGCGACAACCAAGAGTATCCGCGAACAAATAGCCCAACGTGTTTACGGGATCAAAGACCACTGGTGGGTGGAGCAATATGAGCGGTTGCAGAGCTAGGCCGATCGCCGCCAAAGCAATGAGTTCTGCGGTTTGCTTAAGACGATTTCTGGTCTATCTCTCTAGTCTTTAAAACACCGCTTGACTTGCGTACTGACTGTCCGTGAACTCAGTCAGAAGATTTAATAAAAATCTGACGCCAGTTGGGTAGCAATTTGTCCACAGACTTATCCGGGAACCGTGAGTTCTGGGCTCACATGACAAAGGCCAGTGCTGCTTTTGAGCGTCTTGAAAGAGTTGCCAATAGGCATTGTGTCTACCGATCAACGGTGCTGTCCATACTGCTGCACAGCAGTGAAAAGTGGACAGCGTATCAGCGGAACGTCCGCCATTTGAGACTTTTCCATTTGCACTGTTTAACATATACCTTGGGTATTCGGCTGCTGAAGATGGTTCCAAATATTAAGGTAATGCTGGGAGCAAACATGGACAGACAGGAGGCCATACTGATGCAGAAACATCTCCGTTGGCTGGGTCAAATCCGTCGGATGAATTATAAACGTATTCCAAAGCGGCCATCATACGGACAACTGGAATCCAGTAAACGAAACCCTGGTGGACCAAACGGAACACGCCATGGTGTGAAACGGGTAAGTCTTTCGCGTTGGTATCAAAAGAACTGACGTTGAACCGGACAGTCTGGGGAACTATGGCCCCGATGTGCGTCCGCATATATGATAAGAAGCCATTGCACTGTCGCGAGAGATACGTGAGGGAGCCAGCGGTACCACAGACCGTGGTGACTTGACCATGCGGTGTTGTGATGTGTACGTCCGCAAATGCGTTGGCCACTTGGGATTGGTAGGTCATCAGCATACTCCTTGTACACCATCGGCCAAAAAAGCGCGTTAAGGATATTTAGTGCTCGTCGCACAAAGTCGCGTTTTCCCCAGGTACGCAGTCATCAGACGCGAAAAGCAAAAAGGCCGTTGAGGAGAGAAACCAAATCTTTATTCGACGAAATGTACAGGTGGTCTCTTATAGCGCTACAAAAGGCACCGACACACGAAATAGCTAGAGAGGCTAGAGACCGACCGTCGACGAGCGAGTAAACCGGAAGAATGTGACACGTGTGTCCTTCGGGTTCGCGCCACGGTCACATGACATGTAGACAAACAATCGGACAACATGCATCATGCGAGCTTTCTTAATAGCCTAGGTACAATATGCAACTATGAGTTTTGGAACTATTTTACAAACCATACCGCAGGCAGGCCAGTGAAATCTCCAGGCCGCTACGCAGCTCCCCCATAGAAGAGTACTGTATCAACAACCCTTCGATCTTGATGAGGATAACTGCGGCCAGCCACCCTTGGCCTGATCTGGTTCAAGGTGTACCAGCCAATATCTAATCCGTCTGCGATTTGTACGAAACTCCTCAGACGCCGCAGGTGGAGGAGCACTAATGCCCACAGTTCCTAGCGAGCTCCCACTCGAGTAACCGAAACAACCGCTAAAAAAGTGTTCGAGGCGAGGCATCCACGGAACGTTCGAGCACGACATCCAATACGAGATCGATGATGATCGCGATCGAAGATGCCACACACGTCATGCCGGCGTCGGATGAGACATGCGACAGAAAATAGAACGAAACTGGCTGAGTATCAGTACAGAAATAAATGACGTACTCAACCGAATTATACAGCGAATAGGGACATTTGAGAGAGAGAAACCTGGGCAAACGCAACTGTTTTTGTTTTGAAAACGATATGTTTGGAGAAAAATAATTCTTCAATTTTTTGTGTTATGACCGAAAAAACGAGGTTTCACAAACACTAATCCTATATGAGACATTTCGGCCAGTGCACCCTACGACCTGAATGCGTTACGGCGGGTGCTGGCATCTTCGGTAAAGTCGTGATGTCTGCTGAGGACGATGAGCTTGGGCGAGGCTGTTCCGAGACGGCTGCCGGCGTGGATAGGGGCTGCGGAGGAGCATTGAAGGCTTCCTCTGTCCTTTCGAAGTAGGTCTGTTTCAGACGATCGATGCTAACCGTGTCCCCAATAAGTTGACGCTCGAGCACGTAAAAGCAATCCTTCCGTTGAAGTACTCTGAAAGGACCATCATAAGGTCGCTCGAGCGAGCGTCGTAAACCATCTACGCGAACGAACACATGTGTGCAGTCGTGGAGGTCTTTAGAAACAAACATCTTGCGACTTTGTTCTCGTGTGTCCGTGACACGAAGGCGGCACATGTGCGAAGCGAGCTGTTTGGCGTGAAATGCATCATATCGAAGGGCGTCGGTGACGGATGAAAAGTAATCGCCAGGAAGACGCAGCGGTTGGCCGTACAGGAGGTCGGCGCTAGAAGCGTTAAGGTCAGTCTTAAGGGCGGCGCGGATGCCGAGTAAAACCATATGCAGGGCTTCTGTCCAACGGATTGCGTCGACTGCGGCGAGGGCTGCTTTTATATGTTGGTGGAAGCGTTCGACCATACCGTTTGCAGCCGGGTGGTACGCAGTGGTCCGCGTGCGATGAAATCCAAGCGCGCTCAGTGTTTCCGCAAAGGAACCGCTGTCAAACTGAGAGCCACGGTCTGTCGTAACCGTGGCCGGGCAACCATACGATGCCACCAAACGCTCAACGAATGCGCGCGCTACAGTCTCTGAACGGACGTCGGTTATGGGGACGACCTCTGGCCACCGCGTGAAACGATCTACCATCGTCAAAAGATATGTCATCCCATTGTAAGTTGGCAAAGGACCTACAATGTCGATGTGGAGATGAGCAAGTCGTGATGTAATCGAAGGAAATCGGCCAATCGGGTTGACACGTGGCGGTGAACCTTGGCCTGTTGACAAGCTAGGCAAGATCGTGCCCGCGCGCGAAGATCCTTTTGCATACCAGGCCAGACGTACCTATAGGAAATGAGCTTGGCCGTGGCCCGGATGCCAGGATGGGCTATGTTGTATAGCGTGTCGAACACACGTCGTCGGAAAAAAGTAGGAACTACTGGACGTGGATGTCCAGTAGAGGTATCGCAAGGGATAGTGTCCGCAGACGCTGGCAAAGTTTGATCAGTCAGCCATAGAGCTGATTGTTGGCAGGAGGCACGGAAATCATTTACCGAACGTTGTGCGTTGGCCATAGCGTTTAAGTCGATTGAGTCGTGACCAACCAGTGCCGACACTCGGGATAAAGTGCCAGCCACAACGTTATCGCTGCCAGAAACGTGGCGTACATCAGACGTAAACTGGGATACGAAGTCCAGATGGCGAACTTCGCGGGGCGAATGTCTCTCAGACCTACTGCGGAAGGCGAAAATCACCGGTTTGTGGTTGGTGAAAATCACAAACTGGTTTCCCTTGAAGGCATGTCGGAAGTGCCGAACGGCCGAGTAAATTGCTAACAACTCACGACCGAACGTGTTATACCTCGTTTCAGCCGGAAGTAAACGTCTGGTAAAGAAAGCGAGCGGTTTCCAGAGTCCATCGACGAACTGTTGAAGTACGGCGCCGATTACGGTGTCTGACGTGTCAACAGCTACACTCATATCCGCGGCTGAGTTGAAGTGGTGCAACTTCACGGCGGTGGCAAATGCGTCCTTAATTCTATCGAACGACTCGATGGCTATTGGTGATAACTCTACGACTCCGTTGACACGGCCGCGGAGTAAATCGGTTAGAGGCTGCATAAGCTGAGCGCGATGTGGAATAAACCGCCTATAGTAGTTGACCATCCCGTTAAATCGACGAAAAGCGGCGAGGGTGGTAGGACAGTAAGAAGGGAGAGCAAATGTTGTAAACAGACCAGTCACGTAAAAGTCGGAACTGGAGGCATATTGCTGTGAACCTGTGACTACAATAAAGATGAATGTGAAATCGGAATTCACACTCCTTTGTCTTTTCAGCGTTTCTTCTAACAAACAAATTTGTCAAACTTCTCTTCTGGAGTTCCTCATTGTTCGTTCGTATAATTACATCTCTCACCAGACCGTCATGCCCTCTCTTCGTACCTTTCACTGTGCCCCTTAACCACGGATTTATGATGTGCGAATATCGTACGATAACACTAGGTCCCCGACCTTCAGGTCTCGTTTTTATTCGTGACACTTCTGCCGGTCCTGTAACGTTCTCAGGTAACACCGCACTCACCTCCTTCAAAAGTCGTCAGACAAACGGTCAACTTGTCAGTGTTTACTCACAATTTGGTAACTGAGGCTCCTTCGGCTCCATGGACCGTTTGCTCGTTAAATTCAGTAACTGGTTGGAACGTCCAGATTACCTGTATTATAAGCCGAAGGCCGACTTTTGAGTATCCTCTCTACTTCTGCCATGGTAGCTTGCAGAACCTTATCGTCTACGACCTTATCGCTCGTGGCCAATCGGAATATCTGCCTCATCAAACTAATCAGGCGTTCCCATATGTCACCGAGATTACTGGCTCAGTGTAAATTGCACAACCATCCACAACTTTTATCCGTGACACAATGGCGCATCTTGTCTTGATTCCACGAATTAATAGTGTCCTGTGAATCTGATTCGGCCCCTCGAAAATTCAGTCCATTATCGCTATATATTTTGGACGGACCACCGCGTCCGGCAACAAACCTGTGAAGCGAACAAAAAAGAAGTCCGTCTTCCGTGTCACTTCTATATGAGTTCTGTGATCTCGACCTGTCTCGCAAGTCCTGATCGCGGGGTTATCGATTGGAGTTAACAGGCAGTAACTGTGTCTCCTCTCGAGACGATCGGGCAACCGGATCATTGCTCACAAGNGTCAACTTGAAAATAAACCAAATCCCCGACTACTCATCAGTAAACTTCTATATGCATTGCTGTTACAGGGAGGCGAGTGAAAGTTCATCCAATTGGTTTTTCAATTGTTCGCTTGTGCTTGACGAACACAGAACTGATGTAATCTATGCCCACGGAGATAAATACTGGTTGAAAGACCAAGACACGACCCCTCACTTATGAGTTCCACCTGCCGACCACATGGTTTGGCGTTCCAAATCATGCACATTGCACAATTTTGTAATAGTCTGCGGACCGTCGAAATTCCTTGCTAGATTTAGTGTCGTTGGTGACTTTTTGATAGAACCTGGGGTGCTACAAAATATTAATTTTCCAGTGATTGTTCAGAAAAAGCAGGCGAGTTTCAGAATGCTTGCTGGTAAAAGAGTGGGATGCCTCGTATCTTACCGAAAGGTGGACCAGTTCGACCTTCCTCTGACTCGTAAGGTGCAATTTTTCGAAAAGGACAAGTTTCTACGAGGGCTCGTGAGACGTTTAAGGCAGCTGCTGGATACTTTCAGTGTGCTCGTTTTAATCACTCCAGTGTCGCTTCTTAAATGATGTTGTATCACCCGGACTATCCCCAATTCGGCCTCTCGGATGTAGCTTGGTCCTAAGGTCCCAGTGTCAAAGCTTCCACAATCCGACAGGATTTCAGTGTTAACTACCTCTTGAACTGTAGTAAAATTGCCATTTCCCGTCGCAGCACCTTCCAACTGACACAGAAGGTGAACACATCAAACCATGAACTCGCCCTTCAGCATTGGTGAACAGAAATTACACTCTTTCCTCAGCCGTTCTTGCGGAATTTCGCCCAGCGCCTTTGAAGCAGTTGACCACTCTGATTTTTCCTGTCCCAGAATGTCAGGTCCATGAAGCCACCTTTCCTATTATATCCTTGCTCTTCTGTCGTGGCAGCATCACCTAAAGCGAGAACGAAGAGGCTTGGTAATGGATAGAAGATCTCGCAACTCAACTATGTGTCCGGTGTTGTACAGTGTCATGCTGTCCGTTTGAAGATGTGCTGCCTTCTCATGCCGCCTCTGTTGGCATTTAACATTTGATTCGTTCCTGGAGAACACGTTAAACAAGACGCACGGCAGGGCAGTTCTCCGAAAGCATTCGAAAGCATCAACCTATCTGGCCAATAATTAGCGTGGCAGATTTATGATTTCGGAGAAGATACAACTGTGAAAGGACAGGGCTTTGGCTAGGGTCGGACCAGCGACAGACAACATGCCTCAACGCGGCAAGCGCTCCACCAGTTGAGCTACGAAATCAGACGGGAAGTTCGGGATTCTCACATTTGGACACTGTTACCCACCCGTCTCGAGCGGTTCATGGTGGAGTCAACCGCCGCCACTGGTGAGCATATAAATTGTATTACTAATAAGTGGTTTGGCAGATTTATGACTTCAGATGATACCCAACTGTAAAACCTCAGGGCACCACCTGAATTGGTGGATTCCAGCGTGAATTGTTTGAGAAATCCTGCAGAGAGAGTCGATCCCCTGAATCATTTGGTGGATTCTATATGAGACAGTGAGACGGCTTGGTAACAGATTCCAACTGCGAAATTTCCGAGTTTCAGATTTGGCTCCATAACTTGGCTAGTAAAGCGCTCGCCGCGTTGAGGCATGCTGTCTGTCATTGGTTCGACTCCAGCCGAAGCCCTGATTTTCACAATTTGGTCTCATCTATCTGGCTAACTTGAGTATCGAAAAGGACCTGTTAATTTGCGGTCGTTGAGCAATTAAATGGGTCAAACTACGTGATGAATCCGGACGGTTTGCTTAAGCCGGCTTATTAAGCATGTGGGATGAAGTGGAGGCAGGTGGAAGGTCTTATAACGGCAGTCCACCGCAGCTTGCTTACACTCACCAACACTGTGCTTCCAGAATCTGCCGGTAGAGACACTAAAGTTTTCATGGCCGTGAAAGCGAACACAGGATAAGATGATTACACAGGTTTGACGAATTTTGCGAAGTTCGTACAACTCACGTGGGCTGTGTTACCTGGCTAATTCTCACGACTCTAACCAGGCAAACACTAGTGTGTTATATCTACGCCCCCAGTAACAACTCATGTGCTAACCCCATCGGACCATTATGAATGTATTGTGTTTAGGCTGATGATAAAACAAAAAACGAGATCGTTTGCTGGGCGCTTCTCCACGCAACTTGAATAAGTCCGTATGAACCGCCGATATCAGTGGACGTGTATTCGGAATAGGGTGTGGAAAAAGCTGATAACGGCTGACTGAGCCTGCAGATAGTATGAGTAGAACTGATGGAATGAGGGTATTGGAGGTGAATGTTGAAGTTGTTAAAATCCGTTGCGTTCTTTTGAGATTACTGACCTCTGATTGGTACTAAAAGCTGGCCCTACACTTTGATATCTTCCTCAAATGAACCGCATTATTAAGCTTTGTTTTTACACAAACTGCTGTTACTTCTTCCTCTACTGTTACTCAGCCCGAGACCTGTAAATTTCCAAATGCCAGAATCAAACATTTTCCTTCAGTCTTTTTTCTTGGATAACCTATATTTTCTTTTGCTTTTTAATAAACAAACAATCACTTTGCTCCAAACTATCTGACGAATATTTGTTTGAGCGAGCTTCATTCCGTTTTATTGCTCACAATTACTGAGCGACGCCTGTTTGTCAGTTTGTTATACAGGCACCTACTTTGTTTAATTTTTAGGTCTTTTCACATCCAAGGTGTGTCACCATTCCTAACAATTATGGCGTTCTCAAAACTGATCCTGATTTCTTGAGCCAGGGTTCTGTTTGTTTGTTTGAGGGCCCCTCGAAATGAGCAGGTACCCGGCCGGGAAACGGTGACGAGGGTGATAGTGGTCACACCCCGGAAGATGGAGAGTGTGTCTAAACCCACCGTTGTTTTCTCGCTCGACCTAATATTGCCCTACTGAATGCTCCCATTGACGTTTCTGGTGATCTGTTGGAAGAAAAGATTACCCTAAAGGCAGAGGGGCTGGAAGTGATAAGTAGACTACTGGTACCTCCCAACAGAAGTCCGCAGGCTCCTGGAACCCAAACCCGTCTCAACAGCCGGGGTTGGATTTATCGCAGCGTCGAGAGAAAATGTCAACCCCTCCTTCCAAATACAGGCCTCTCAAACAAACCCTTTTTCAGACCCTATTGAATCGTTAGAGCGGGTTTTCATACCGTTGTTTCCTGGCGTCAGTCCCCCGAACAGTGGGGTAGACAGTTTCGATGAATCACCGAAGAATTATTTCACCTTGGCAGGAAAGTTCGAAAGTAACGTGGGGCTAAACTGGTTGACGAATGATCACAGCTTTCCCATTTGTTGCAATATTGTCGTGGTTGAGCGAAAGAGACAATCAAACACTGATTACTCTTGCCAAGGGAGGTGGGGTTTACAGAGGCTACAGGAATTTTGCACCAATAAGTTGGCCGCCCACACGATATTACGCGCGTGGTGAGTAAAAAAGTTTACATGGGTCCTACATAAGTCGCTGGCGAGGATGATGGCTTACGTAGACTAGCCAATGAGATGAAGGGCTCTCAGGCGATGTTGGTGGAGCCAGATTACAGTGCGGAGCTAAATCGCTCAACCAACCCCGTTAAAGCAGCCAAGCGGTTGCCTGACCATCTACAGGAAAGATGGGCGGAAGTTGCCGGGAGGAGATTCGAGTGCGGGAAGGAGCCTACCCTTAACGACCTACTAAACTTTGTGAAGAAAAGAGTGGCGGCCAATGCTAGTCAGTATGGCCAGTTGGCTGTTCACTCAGAAAGCAGAAGAGGCAATCCAGTATCCTCTGAACCCTCTAGAGTCAGGTGCTCCAGATGCAACGTTGGAGTGAGTGCGCCTTATGAGAAGGCGAACTTAAAATGCCCACTAAGTCAGAGCAGCCACTTCATATCTGATTGTGGTTGGTTCATCGGCCAACCTGTGAATCAACGCAAAGCAGTATCGAGGATAGCCGGGCGTTGTTTTGTTTGCTTGAAAGCGAACCGTGTGGCAAGGCCTAGCAGCGTACAGATAAAATATACGATAGCGGGTTGTAGTCGACGCCTTCTTACGTTGGTTTATGAAGACAAGACTGAAAGGTGTAAGAAGGAGACGGCAAGGTCATCCTTGTGCGGTGCGGTCCAATGTAAACGGCTTGTGTCCAGGATTCGTCTCTCTCAGACTGGTTGGCCTGGAAGTGTCAGTGACGATGTAAGCCTGTTAGATGATGTTCCGTACTGTACACGGAACTTAAGCAACTTCATGCAACAAGGTATCAGTTGAGTTGCAATCCTTGGATCAGGAGCATTCTACCATATTGTACGGTGAAACAGCTGCTGTTGACTCATGCTGACATTGTACGTTAATCGGAGCTAGAAAGATGGACCCATCTGGAGAGTGTTCTTCTCAAGATCTTAACTGGAACTGGAGTAGGGATTCTGATAGGTTGCGACATCTGTGAAGTGCACTGTGTGCTGGAGCAGAGACTGGGCAATATCAATGAACCTTATGTGAGTGAGACCACTTCCGGCCGGGTCTCCAAGGTCTATGTCGTATCATACCTTGGAATAAACTTTGTGCAAGCCCCCTTGTAGCACCCTAGGTCACGCTGGATGAGTTACTTCGAAGGATGTATGAGTTGGACTTCACTCTCGAAAGCACTTCGGGGGACGAAGAGCCTGCTGTCATGTAGCATTAAAGGACGGTCACTGGGCGATAGGCTTGTAGTGGACACAAGGCAGATGGGTATTGTACACCAACAAACAGGTGGCTGAGAAACGCCTTACCGCATTGGAGTGAATGCTGATTCAGGACCTAAAACTAAGCGCTGGCTACTTGGCCCTGATAATGGAACATATCGAGAGGAGCTACACAAGTAAAAGTGTTGCGACTACAGCAAAGAGAGGGTATTGACAAAACGATTCGGCGCTTAACCCGAATAAGTCTGGAAGGATGCGGAAGGTCTTTGATTCTGCCGCTAAACGCCGAGGTGTGTCTCTCAGCAAAACCTTACCCCAGGGTCCGGACCTAAATAACAATTTGTTAGAAGTGCTTCTGTGTTCTCGCAGGTACCCCGTGACAGCCTTTGCTGACACTGAGGAGATGTTCATGCTAGCCACGCGCGTACGCACGCACCTTATTCAGATGCGCACGCTCAACGAGACACAACACGGCTGATTCACTTGGTACCAAACCGGTGGTGCCTGCGTACATCCGTACGGTTGTTGTCAGTTCGACCAAACACATTGCTCGAACTGTAGAATACTGGCCAGCAGTGCACGTTTGTCAACCTATTACATCACACTTCCGAACAGTGGCTAACGCGCTTGATTTCCTTACGTATGTTTTGTCCGTGCTGTCTGGTTCCATTTTGGTCATTTTGGCGAACCGTCCGGACTTACGTCAGTGAACGTCGATTTAAGATTTGAATTGCTTCATTACATTTGTTTGCCGTTCGTTTCATTTGACTCATATTATCAGATCGAGGCGCACGCCATGCGACTCATTCACTAATAACGTAAACAGAACACGCGGAGGTAGGTCATACAATTACTTTATTCACTAATACTTGTACCTTTGTTCGACCGTGACGTTTACTCTAGAATAACCGCAGCTGTCAAAGAATCTCTCGTGGATGTTCACGGCTTGCAGCCTGGCGCTTTCCAATGCAACTTGAAGAACTCCAGACCCCATTCAAGGCCACCCACACCGTGGCACTAGAGACAACGTTAGTCTTTTTGCAAACGACTTCGTATAGGCTAGTACTGTTCGTTCAGTAGGGTTCACTGAGTCTTACTTCAGTTTTACCGCTGTGGTTAAACCACAGAGCCAAGTGCGTGCATTTATCTGCAGACACGTACATCGCTATTTTTGTGGACTCTACGGTTATAGATAAATGAACTCGTGTACATAAACGTGCATATATTTGTTGTCAGTTATTTGTAAGTATGTACACATTCGTGAATGTACATATATATATGCTTGCATATTCATATATTCACATGTGCATACATACTGTGGAATAAGTGGCAATGAACATATGCAAATAAACACAAGAAATGCAGGTCGGTTTTAGTATGTACACCAAATTGCGCATGTGTAGGTCTATATTCATCAAAGTATATATGTGTATTCATGTATGTATTTGTGGATATTTACTTGGACGTAAATATACCTTCATATAGGTACAAAGGTATAAAAATGCATTTGTCTACCAACCTAAGCATGTATGTATATAGGTAAACACATTCATGTTGGTAGGCATATAGTCTTTGATATACACATTCATATATGTCGGTATAATGATGTATATGTACACAAGTATACAGGTGTGTATATTCTTCGGCGGCTTCGTTGGAATATATGTGTATTCACATGACTTTGAAAAACTGAAAGAGCACACGTTGAGTGTTGAAAAGTTTGATGTGACGTTCCAAATCCACACCGGAATCCGTTACTAGACAGAAATACGTGTTCACATACTTTCATTAAATGTATGTATGTGCATGGAAATTGAAACTATGCATGTGAAATCACACTATTTCATTTTTCTCCCCATGTATATGTATACACACGGATACGCATATACATTTGCTCACTTCGAGGTATTTTTACACACATACGCGCGGGTAACTCGAAAGTCGGTTCAACTTTCCGCGTTGTCATTGTCAACTTAAATTTATGCTCTGGTAATGCTCTGTGCACCAAAACCTTGCATACGATTAGAGTAATCAGTTAGATAGTGACATATTACCTCTTTATTTATAGTGTTGTTTGCGTTTTATGTCCGTTTTGCTTCGCTCCGTCGCATTTATATTGGGAATTATTGAAAGCTAACCGCCTTATATTGCATAGTGTTTGCTCCTACCGACAATGACTCGCTTGGACTCAACAGGCACTGTCTAAAGCACTGAGCATTTGCTGCCGGTACGGGTGCCAAATGGCTCTACAAAACAGTATACAGTGCCATCGGTGCCTGGATGAGTATCACTTCAAATGCATTGGCTCCAACAAAAACCAGCACATGCGGTTTGTTTCTTCACCTCTCGATTTTGTCTGCATGGGCTGCAGGTTTGGCGACAGCCAAGGTGACACTTTGCTGTTGACTGGTCACGCACCTACCACGAAAGGCGCAGTGAGGTAGAGAAGGTGCGACCATAAATGTGGGGCTCTTCTTGATTCTGTATCTCTTTTCATTTTCTCCACGCAGAGTGAGATGAAAAAGCACCAACGGACTGAGTTGGAAAGAGAGTTGACACTGTAGTCTTTGGATGAGTACATAGCCATCTCAACTGCATATATGAGAGAAACTGCAATAAAAGTGGAAGAGAGAACTCCCGGAGAAAGCGGACATTTTCTATTAGGCCACTTTCCGCGACATTTCTAACCAAATCAGCCAATTCAATCTTAGTACCTTCATCCTCCTTGGACTTCGTGAGTTTAGTACTGTCGAGCAGGCTGCGCGCCAAGACAGACAAAATGTCGCTTGGCCTTTTGAGAACGTTAACGGCCATGCTCAGCCTCAAGACGGTGGTAAGAAAACAGTGGCGTTGAAGTCCGTCAGCGTTCACCTAAGATGCATGTTTTTCGACCGCACTCAGCAAGAGAGGGTGTGAAGTGAGCAGCGGAATGAGACTAAACCACAACCCATGGCAGGCCGGAATCTAAAACCGAAGAATAAGGTCGTAGTCCCCACCCATTAAGTGTCCGCCCAGACCCCCGTATCCGTAGAAGAAAAAGGGGACGTTGATTGCGTGGTTATTTCAACGATCGACACCGCTAGCGGAGGTGAGATTATCGACAGCACTGAAATACCGCGCAAGCCGCTTTCCAAATTATCTGCCCCAAACCCACCAAACGTCCCAGCAGAAAAATCTTCACCTCAAGAGTTCGGAACGGAAGTAGCCTACTGGAGCTGCCTCCTAAGATATGAGAAGCAATTCTCCGGCCCACCCCACCAGGGACTTCTGTCAATGGCCTCATAACGAAGCGCTCTTTTAGGCCCCGCACCTCGCAGACAAAATGGCAAATTTTTCGTGGGTGAAAGCCTCCAAACAACTCCCAAGAAGCGGAATTTAACGGGGATGCAAAGACCGCAAGTTGTGATACCAAGAATGCTGTTCAAGCGTCCTGTAAGGTCATTGACGTATGCGAAGTCTCTGGTGTCTCGCCTGCAGCCTCAAAGGGTGGCCGCCGGTAAAATTTGGGGTAGAAAAGGCAGTACGACCCCACTACGCTCCTTAATTCTAGGTTTCCTTTGCAAGGCACTTCCTCGCAATATTCTGTCTCTTATGTTGTTCAATTCAACAAAGAATTAGATTTTAATTGTATGCATGAAAACTGACTGGGTCTGTTCAGTAACTCACCGGAAGTCAGTCATTTGGTTCATTACATCAACCCGATATTTTAACTTTTACGGGAACCTGCCTCATATGTGATATCAGTGACAGCGAACTGAGCGTCCTGGGGCATCCAAATTACCGACCTAACTCCACCCGAGAAAGAACGGGCGTTTTGCCATTATCATTTAACAGTGTCTCCCAACGCCCACGGCAATCGGCGGACTTCAGTGCTTTGATAAATGTGACACCCTGCGCAGCCAAGACTCACTTTTAGTGGGGGTTACTCATCGCTCTCCCACATCCGACGTCTCCGGCGACGACATTTTCCTTGCAAGCCTAAATGAATTTCTAGGATTACAACGCATCACTCGGTTGCCTATTATGGGCAACTTCAATGCACTCGAGATAAACTGGGCATCGACCTCTCAGTTGGACCGTGAAGGCGGATTCTCGACTTCCGTACCCACGCCGATACGGCGGAAAACGTGGACACGACATGTCAGCGCTCCGACACGGCACCGTTATGGCCAGATTACCTTCTTGTTTGACCTGGCCATCACCAATAAAAGCCGTCCGTTAAAAGAAGTGATCACCACATGGACGCAGTGCTCACATTTTTCTCACCTCTGATCTTACCTGTTACTAGTTAGAACAACGATCAAAATATCCACCGTCCGTAAATTAACCCGGCTGACTGACTTGGACGCTAACTGTTGGAAAAGTTAAAATGAGGCTAAAATATCACTCTTTGGTTAATGCAAAAGTGTGCGCAGAAACTGGGGGCAAATAAATCAGAAGTTGCTGAGTAAAGCGAGAGAGGTAAACTTTTTTTCTATAAACAAGGAACGAGAATAGTCGATCATTTAGCCTCCATCAGCTGGAAATGTGCTTATAGGTGCATGTTCCCAGCCGCTTTGAGATACGGCTGAGGCAGTTGCTTTTGCAGGTGCGGGTAAAATTGTAAACCACGTCAGATATGGCGGTCAATTATTCTTCATCCTTTTTTGATGACGATGATACGGGTGTTTCCTGTCTGATAAGCAAGAGTTCTGCAGCGTTGTGCGTCCACCTGACGACTGGAGTATGCCCCTGTCTGGCACTTTCAAGCATATTATCCGTTCCGGAAGGCAAAAGAAAAAAATTCAGTTGGACTGTTGTGTGTTGATCCCGGAAGCCTAGTGATAGTTCGAGGAACGCTTTATCTTCTCGCAACGTCTATCCATATGCTGGATCCACGATGAACGCGTCTGTAAGTAACGAGCGTCTATAAATTCTGAGTCCATCGAGCAACCCCTTCAGATCCGAAAAGAAAGACGGCCGTAGTGGCGAGTTTCTTATTAATAAGTTGTTAACGGTCAAAAACAATATGATAAACTTAACAGTGGAGGACAACAACAAGCCTTGATATTTAATCCACCGGTTGTCGAAATTCGGAGACCAACGGTTTGCGTGAATGTAATCAAATGCGGCAGTTATGTCATGGCGAAGCAGTCAGGCGAAAATCAAACCAGGGTACATATAAAAAAGGTCCGGCAAAGAACAGTGAAAAAGAAAAACTACGCGGAAACGAGTTCACACAAGCGAACGGTATCAAGACATAATAATGCATCAAGATCGACATTCACAGAAGAAATCGTTTGTCACGCGCGTAACTTGAGTGGTGGTGTCAGATCGTAAGAAAGGCTCGTGATCGGCATAAAGAATTTCAACGTAGGAAGACGAATCGATGAAAAGAGAATAAATAGGGCAGAGAACGTGGTCACCAACGTTCTATTAACACAAAAATCGTGAAGCAATCACGCAAGCAGCTGCCTCAACAGCAGTTGTCTCAAATACTTCGTTGGTGCTGCTCTTCACGACGACAAAAGATATCAAATGTTTTTGTTCGGGGATTCACTCTCAACTCAATAGTGCCACACTAATTATATGACTATGAATATCGCAATCCGTCAGGTTGTGCAGCGGAAATATCTAATTCATATTATCACCAGCGTATTCGTTCGATCTGCAGCAGAACAAACCACCGCTGATTCACATCTGCTGAAGATTTGGTATGTGCTCACTAGAACTACGCGCTTCGAATTGCGGAATTTGACTGTAAGAGATTCAGCAAGTCGGTTGGTCTACAACATCTGGAGAGGTATCGGCTGAGAAGTTATTCATTGTCTTTCAGCCTTGTTCGTGCATGTCCGAAAGAGTGACGCGTTCCAGATCGTTCACTTCATTGCTCTTTTTTGATGTGGTACAGCGTAACCCTATGGAAAGCATTATTAAAAGACGTACAAGCAAATCATTTTGAAAGAAACAAGATGAAAAATTAGTTCGCAAACTCTAAGTGCGCTTACCTCTGTCACACACGATGGAACTTACCCGTAGGTAGTGAAATATGCCGTTAGACGGCGATAAAATGAGAAATCATTGAACATCGGATGATATTTTCGTGGTATCGCGCAGGAATTTTAAAGTGAATGATTCTCATGACAGATATCATCAGAAGAGTTAAAAAGATTTGTTTTAGTCTACCGTAAATCGGTTTGTCTTTCATTTGGCGCCAAGATCGAAGTTAGCGGTGGTAGGTGTTGCGAAGGTATAAATGTAGTATCTTGTGAGGAACTTTTTCACGTGTGATTAATGTTTGACCGATGTTATCTTATATTCCATTTTAGGTTATGAATTATATACAGGGCTTCAAAGATGTCTTTGAGGATCGCGAAATTGCTAGCTTCAGCGAGTTCGGAAGTTGATAAAATAGGTATATGAAGGATCACAATGTTCTGTTGTGCTTTGTTCGAGCAAAAAATCAGGCATGGGCGCTTGAAATATGATCATATGGGTGCGATTGCCGTTGAGTTCATCTGTTAGATGGCGTTCCGCTGTATAAAACACAAGCGACGTAAGAGCGGAAGCCGTGGAGTACGACGTGTTTAGTGAGTGCAGTTCACACAATTCCCTTTGCATAGTCCCCGCGATACATGTCGCCAATCACGCTCTAACTTGATTAGGAGGAATACCGGGTTGGTTTTTAACTCTTTCACGTTGGAGCACAACCACGACCTAACTGCCCTGCTGTACGATGCACATCCAAGGATTCGTCGGCTCACAGACAGTGAAGTGAACAACTTGAGACATCTTTTCGAGTACAACACGCCAACTGCTGAGTTGAAGCAGTGTGCTGCGGATGTTATGGTAAGTATATAACTACCATGGATATTTGCAACCTCCGTCATCGGTTGAAACCGCCAGTGATAAGTAAGTGGGTTAGTGTGCAGTAATGTAGCACAAAAGCTACCACAAATTCTGAATCATATAGAGAAAAACGGCGTGCAGCGTGCCATCGGAGACGACAACCATAGGTACACGCACATATGCTTGGCACGTAGAAGGCAAGCGCAGTTATTCAGACGGCTCCCTGACGTGGTAAACGTCGATGTTACTCATGGGACCAACCGCCGCAAGTAGGTCCTCCATCACACCACATTCGCTGGTGTAGCCTGAAGCTGTATCAGCTCCTCGTTACAAACGGTATGGGCCATGGACGACCCGTGATGTACGCCTACGTACGAAGTGAGAACTACGCATCCCTGCGTCATTTGTTCGAGACATTCCGGGAGTTGATGGGGGAACAGATACGTGTGAGAACGTTTGTGATGAATAAAAGGGCGGCTCAAATGCGAGCAGCACGAGTGGGCTTTAGGTACGACATTATGTCATGTTACTTCCATGTTCGAGATGCTGTGAGGGAACATATAAGTCGATGTAATACACTTTATAATCACCATTCAGACGAATTTTTTCGGAAGCCGCTATTTGTTCCATCACCTGGCTACTTGCAGTACTTCTGAAGAGTGAGTGTCTATTCATTTTGAAAGTTCAACCGGGATGTTGCAATGATACGGCGAACAGATCCCAGGTTTATGAACTACCTCTCATGCAATTGACTATATATACAGCCATTGTGGGCTATACATGCACGTAGGCTGACCGTCAAGCATAGACGTAGTGTCCAATCACAGGTAGTGACGTTGTGACTATAGGGTGCACGTTGGCTGACCGTCGAACGGGTCATCCCGGATGGTTTCATGCGGCACACTGCTCCACTTCCCGTTAAACGTCTTCGCCTTTTTGAAGATGTGAATTCCATTTTCTTGGTGGTCATATAACTGGGAAAATTTACCGATATTTTTGTTACCATGATGCCAAACCAGCTTACGCCCGATTACGGTGAGCAGTATCTACTCTAAGCAGGTCACGCCGGCTTTCGCCCACCTTATGTTTAGAGGTCATCAGCAACAACTTTATCTACTAACCTACGGCGCCTCCAAATTTCAGTGGTCTCCGGTCACACGTTGGGATGATCACAAACACTCAATCTCATCAACTGTCGGCACCCACTTCCAGGACTATAGAAAGAAAATGTCTTTTTAAAATGGTCTCCAACTTATACGGTGCATGTTCACTACTCATTGGTTACTAGTTCAGCTATCTCGTCAACATATTTCGTTAGTAAATAAGCCGAAATCTTTGGCGTCCTTGATAAAAATCATTCGCGCATCAAAACAAAAAATTCCTACAACGCAACAGGCATATTTCCTACTTTCCTAAATAGTGCGTCCACAACTACTCACACAACATTCGAAATCCACATATTAACGATAACACAACGACAGCATTCACTTCCCGCGGATAGATTTCAGCCCATCACAACACCTGCCATCGTGTAACATGCAGGCCACCCGACTCTACTCTGGAAGCCCGTGACTTCGCGGACCAACCTTCGGGCAAGGTGGACGCACCAGGGGACAACACTCTTCCGAAGTAGGGGTTTGAACAACAGTTCTGAAAAGAGAAACAATACAAACAAACATGAGTCGAAGGCCCCGTAAGCCATGCACACGACTTACACGAACGTAAGCTAAAACGGCACCGACAAAACAGCAGCACGCCCCGTTACACAACTCAAATTCAATTCGTGCGCGCTCGCTGGTTTCGGTTGCGCGTTACACATGTGTGGTTCGGGCTCGTGCCCAACTCACATGACATGCAGACAAACAATCGGACAGTATACATCATGCGAGATTTCTTGATAGCTTGGGTGTAGTATGCAACTATGAGTTTTAGAACTATTTTAAACATCATACTGCGGGCGGGCCATTGGAATCTCCAGGCAACTACACATTCATGCACCTGTGGGTACGTTAACAGTTGCATGTTCTATGTTTTGTCGTCCAAAAGTTGGATAAGTCGAGCAAGGCCCGTCTCCGATGACTGGAACATGGTCGTCCGAGTGAAAATTCAACTACTGCATAACCATCTTTCAGCACCTTCGTTGCTATCATCATTTTGGAATGGTACTAATAGTCAATTTTGGTCAGTTTAAACTTTTCTAAAAGTTCGTTACCCGGTGGACTGTTCTATCAATGCTTTTGTGAATCACGCATAGAGTTTGATATATGTATCGACTGTCAACACCCCAAATGACAGTACCCCATGTCTCACAACCAGACCTATATGAACAAAACCGTTTGACAACGAAACCTAGCAGAGACAAATATTTTGCATTGATTCGTCAGATCCGAATTTGCAACATGACATTTTTTCATATCAAAAGGCTAGGTTGGTGGAATGGATGGTCACTGATTCCCTCATCTTCGCGTACGACACTAATGTAGCGACCCTATTTGTTTGTTGCCAACTGCGTTGAAGTTGGAGTTAGCATTTGTACTCTTTCTCCTCACCACATCTTGCATGTGCTTAAACGCTTGTTCGAACGAGTATGATTATCGCCATACCACCCGCGCACTCGAACGTTTCCGGTCCGGTGCCTGCTCGCTTGGCGTTTTACTGTACTAACGTTTCATCTCGCTCTTCGCTGGCTCTCGACGATTTTACGTGTCGGCAATATATTTCTCGTCAACTCGTTGCGTTGTTCGTAACAGACCGGCCATAGCCCGTCTGAACACTACAAAGTGGTAAGCCCGCGTAGAATATATATCAGTGTATACCTGAGTTCATTTTTTCTCTACCCTCATTATTTTTTAGGTGCGTATATTGTACATATAGTGTATACATAAAAATTTACATATCCATTTCCATTCGCTCGGTCGCTAAGGAGGTCAAGTCCGAATTCTCGTCTTCGGTATCGTTGATCACGCTTTAGGGGATCTCCATCCAGAGCTGTGGTTCGCTGTGCTGGAAACAGAGTTCGGCAGCCGGCACATAACAAATGACTCGGACAAGTTCTCACAGCTTATACGGTGTCGTTCCCGAGATGTGCTGACCCTGATTAGTGATATCTTACTAGGGTCGACAACCGATCGTTTTGAGTCCGCTAGGCAAACGATTCTTAAGGAAACACAGTCGTCCAGTAAAATGCGTTTGGAGCAACTGTTCCATAGGCTACAGTTGGGGGACAAGAAGCCGTCGGTTCTTCTTCAGGTAAATGCGACATATAGCAGGCAAATCACAGTTGCAAGAGTTATGGATATAAAAATTGCCTGAGTACACACAGGGGCTACTTTCCGAGTTACCCTCACGTTCGTTAAATGACCTAGCGGTTTCGGCCGACGCAATACATGGGCGTTTTCTAGGCATAAGGCAACCAGCAGTAGTTGGGCAAGTAGTTAACTCGAACAGTGCACTAAT
Source organism: Paragonimus westermani (assembly GCA_008508345.1). Taxonomy (NCBI): domain Eukaryota; kingdom Metazoa; phylum Platyhelminthes; class Trematoda; order Plagiorchiida; family Troglotrematidae; genus Paragonimus; species Paragonimus westermani. The sequence continues at coordinate 39,874 of QNGE01003554.1, forward strand.
TTCATGCATTTTCTCGGGCAGGCAAAACAAGCATTCGGGCCTGGAAAAAAGTCAGAGAACGGAAACCGTGGGATAACATTTTTTATACACCGTCCTCAGCAACGTTATGACACATGAATAACTCCAATGAATGCCAAAGCAACTTCAGCATCACATCATGTCTCTTAGTAATATCTGAGCTTGCTTCCTCGCGCTTGATTTGCAAGCAATCAGTCGAGCGATTGGTTCATCTGATCAAGAAAGCATGTATTTTATCATCCGTATGGTTAAGTAACGTTCAGATGCTGCTAGTTACAGAACACCTCATCTACGGTTGGGCTGATAAATACAAGGTGAAGAACTGAGAATGGAGACGATTGTTTTCGAGTTGGCAGGCGTATTGATTGTGTTACCAAATCAAAAGTCACGTTTGTTGAAGCTGGTCGAACTTCTACGGGCCACACCTCTGGAGCAGAGTTTATACAATCAACGGTAAACTACTGCAATGTTTAAGTTGCCTTAGCATCGATTTATTGACACTTGTATTAGTTTGTTCTTCTAACTTAATGTGATTTTACACATAGCAGAATACACCTCTGCGACTGATGATAATGGAAATGTTATCAACCTACAATTGTCGTCTGCTGATTTGTACGTTCATATTGATCGGGGTAACTGACTGTTTGGGATACACTTTTGTCTCTTGATACTGATCTCTTACGTGGTCACTCACGAATGCCAGTTATTGATAAAACCACCTTATCTCACCTGATCCTGAATATGGCATTTATTTGTTGATGCCACTCCCCATCAAACGCAGAATAACTCGTCAACGGCATGAGGGAAAAACTAAACCGAGTTGGCAGTAAATTCAAACTGCAGTTTGAGTCATGGCTGTCACCCGAATTCTGTCCAAATGTATGCATGATTCACACCTTCCGTAAGTGTAGGAACCAATGGACCTCGGCGTGACTTCATGGGAGGCATCCTCTATTGGATCAAAAAGAACCAACAACTGCACCAAGTTAGCTTTTCACGTAATGCTCTCTTCACCCTTCTGTCCAGTGAACATGTCGGTGAACCACACTAGGCTCTTAGCGAATGCAGTTTGCCGCTGTACAAACTGGGCCTCGTCACTTGGGTCGATAAAAGGGTAGGCGCAATGCTTATGAGTACTGTATCTCGTTAGAAAATACCCGCTGAATTCAAGGGTAAACCAGAGTGGTGAACAAGAATTGTCTTCTGTTTGGCCATCCGCTCAGTCCCATAATCAATATAAAAACAAGGATCAGATTGAGTGAAAGAAATCGGTACCGAGAAATTGTGGACTATTGTCTTTTAGTAGTAGTACAACCATTATTTTGGGCTGAGACTGTCGTTGAATGTTGATCAGAGGAAGTAGAGCGTCGGCACAAACTTTATGGGCACAGTCGTCACGGTTATGAAGCCGTATGCCAATGGCCTCGACAGCAGTCAACGCCTGGGTTAGCATTCTATTGGATCACCATCTTGGCACATGATCTGAATGGCATCTTTTTTACTGACAAGATGCTTATAGTCGATCAAACGCTCGGAACCGTTTTAATCACATCACCGTTTGACCACACAGGACGATGATCAAGCATTCTATTAGCCAGTCGCATTGTAGTATGAGCAACGTGCTATTCCCGGCAAGAGAAAACGTATGAGGAAATTGAATAGATATTGTATTGAACACAAACAGCAGATATGCGGGCGTACCCTAGAATGAATTGAGGGGAGAGCTGATGGTGATGGTGGCATAGCCTGTGGGTCATCTCATGCTGGGAAATCATGAGACTTCCGCTACAATCAATGGAGTCTTGTACGTTAAAGTACAAACTGACTTGTTTAGAACTGTACACACTGTAAGTAAAGATACCGCAGAATCAAGTGAACCAAAGATGGCCGGTTAGGAATAACCAAAGGAGTAAATAATAGTGGACACACGAAGTCGACGTGAGAGCGAGCGAATAACAATGCGGAACGATAACAGCGCGGTGAAAAGAGAGCGCGCAGCGTGAGTCATACGTTCGAGTGCGCGGAGTACTTGTCGGTAGCTATACTTGTTCACACAAACGTCCAAACAAACACAGAAGCTGGAACCAAAGAGTACGACAATCGTAACTCTGACGTGGTTAGCAAAATGTCTGATGGCGGCTTAAAACAAATATTTTGGTTCCATTGGTGTCAGGTCGAACTTGTGAGCACCGGGCTGACTAATTTGAATTGTCTGTCACTATGGTTAGGTTGTGCTTTGTTGGATCACTCTTGTTAGTTCAGTTCGTCCGACAGCAGTCACGTACAACTTGGTCTTGACGAACTCACCACGCTGGAGCCAGTGTTTACGTTTTGTTGATCCCATATTATTGTATTGATCTGAGGATGAATTGTCAAAAACAATCGTTCGTCACGGTTTTATTCAACACACTAGTTCAAAACGCCTCTGAAGCCAACTTTAGTTAAGGATAATTCGATCAAATTTGGTCTAGCAAAATGGTTTGCGGAGCTACTGAAACAGATCCAACACTTCTGTTGCGATGTTTCGTGAATAGATAGAACTTGATGCGAGATCAGTGTCCCGTATATCCGAATTGAACAGAACACAGCGGATGAACGATAACCACACGCTTGTATTAGAAGTACGCACCGTATCAAAAAGTGCACAATCCGAACTTTAATAATCGACGTGAAAGTATATGTTCAGTGACATTCATCACATCTGTCTAAGGAGTAGCGTCGAACACAGAATCACTATTCGTCGAAGTCTCATTGGTAAAGAAACATAACCAATTCTCACACTGAGATAAGGCAGCAGAACACTGATGTCGTTAGCCTAACTGAAGCATCTTCTGTCAACGTCTATCAGTGTCAAGGTATAACGAGATCTTTTAGATGCAATGACGGTGTAGCCAATGGGATTCTATGAAGGCGAACTGCCAAAACATTACCGAAGGTGTAGAACTTTATCCTCACTACCACACTGTTATGTTTGAGTTCCAATGACAGGATATGGAGGGTTTGTACCGTCGCATGTCTCAATTTCAACGGAAGTCTCATTTGCAACTTAGCACGAGGCAATTGACAACACTGCTCTTCTGCATACTAGGAGCAAAAAAGGCCCGTTGACCCAATCAAAAGGTGGGTTCAGACATGCTCCGCAGACTGGACAAAAATCACACTTTAGCGGTTATATACCAATCCAATGCTAACATGAACTCGTCCGCACACTGTTTCATTGTGCCAGGAATATACGGTTACTGAAAAACCGAATACTACCCACACCTGGTCGCAGCATCCGCATTCAGACAGGCGTTTCGGCTACGGTTGTCAGAGAGTCAGTCAGCTGAGTTTTATGTCTTATAGAGAGAGCACCAGTTAAAAAATACCCGCGGAATATCTGTTTAACCATGAGGTAAATTTATCGGAGACTGAGAAGCAACCAAGTAGCCCAAAACAGAAAGTCGCCTTCCAGTTGTTCATGTTGATGATAACGGCATCATGCAACTGACCAAACCATGAATCAGGACGACTCTCAATCACTCTAACTCCCCTCCAAGTCTACCGAATACCCAACCTTACTAGGAAGAAGACAACATTTCTGTACATCAACCGTAGTTGCCGATTTCCGTGACAGTCACAAGCCATCTACGTGGGAACGGAAGGACAGTCAAATCGTCGAGTACATTCCAGCACGGAATTGAGGTGTCCCCAATCCGATAGGCGAGACTACATAGTCGACTAAAAGCAGCTGTGATCATCGATTGCGCGTCACAAGCTTAACGAGCCACATCTGATCGCTGAGTCACGCTCATCCCGGAAAAGGATGTTCAAATTGGAAACAAGATTGTGCCCAAATATTTCTACGGTGCTGTTAATGAACATACATCAATAACCACAACAGACAAACATCAACCGTTCACGACGATAGTCTCGGCCAACAAAATCAACGGTTACCCAATGGAACCAACAAGGGTAAAGATGAACCGTCACATGAGCAGGTCAAGTTGAAAATAGCTATTCGCGCCGCAAACGATTAGTGACAAATTATTCCAATAAAACAGAAGCGGGGTGGGTAAAGTAAAGGGATCGAATGTCAGTTTGATGAGAAAAAACGAAGTATGTAAAAGGTGGGAACGAATTTCCTCAGTTCAGGGATCAACGAATTTACATCTACTGACTTGTCCACATTGTATCGAGGGCAAAAAATTCAAAATGGTTTAAAAAGCTGGCAGTAGACGATTATACCAGTTTTTTTTGGCGATGGACAAATAGAGACAACTTGCGTCGACAGAAGTAAGTGACGTTCAAAATAAGACTGTCGCGATAAGCCATAGCAAGTTGTTATGCGTGCAGTTTTGCATTCCTGGTGTGCTGATTTTGCACACTATGTGATATGATATCCAACACTGCACTATGTACAAGATGAGTAGTGAAATACGAGGGGCAATTAAGCATGCGATCCACCAAACATTAGACGACTGTCTACTAGCCTGCTAACGCCTGCATGCTATTGGCATTTTGTTGTCCGTAATCTTACTGTGCGCACTCGATATAATATACATCTACCTTGCTGTATTATCCTTCTGTCGACCACAGTACAGCTGTGCAGTTCTGTTGCTGAAAAAACAGACGTCACTTACCAGGTTACTGAATGTTGTGGAATTACCCGTAAAATGTTGACTGATGTCATGTTCTTGAAAGGATCTTGTCGAAACTAGTGAACGACCTACTGCAGAAATCAGTCCACGTTACAATCAATCACGTAGACATAATATTATAGGAGCTACACATGTACTTGAAAAACAAATGAGCAAGAAACCCATACATCACAGCCAACTGAATCAACCGAGAGGAGGGATGGATCAAGTCTGAATTTCATTTGAATCCGCATCATCAGAGCTGTCCGACTTCAAACACTTGGCGAGCTGCGTCAGTTGATGCAGTGATTTTGCGACTGCGTCTAGGGAAAGACAGACAATCAGTAGGTTAGAGCGGAATTAAACCCACCGAGTTGTGCCGGATTCAGGGAGTGGCTCATGTTTGGATCGGTCGAACCAGTCAGCACAGGCTGCAGGTTCACCTTGACGTCAGTCGCACACAAGTCCGGTTGAACTGCGTGTGACGTATGCTCCGGATGCTGGATCCGAGACTTGGAGCTGTCTTCCATTTCAGCTATCTACAGGAAACAAATAAAATGTTTCATTCAATCGACGTTTGTGTGTATTCAAACTAGCGGACCGCTACGGGATATAATCATACGTTCGGATACATCTGCACGTTTGGTGGCAACAGCAGTCTAGTCACACAACAGTATGTTCCAATTCAAGTTAAACAGAACGGAAACGTAGAACATGAGTTACAAAATACAATCTAGTTAACAAGAAACCTACTGGCCTGTACAGGGGAAACTGATAACCGTACTTAGGTGTTTTTGGTTATGTTACCTGCAGAATATTTGTTGGCGGCTTGTGAATGCAAAAAACGAGAGCGGGGATGAGAATGAGCGTCTTTTCTCAAGTACATGTTGACCGGGTATCGTACTGAAGAACGTAACTACAGTTATGCACTATGGTTCATCACACATACATCCTTCTTATGTGCACTCTATACTACGGTTCCAAGAGAATAATCCCGTACGCTTCCGATCTTGTTTGGTAGGAAGAAAGCTGTCACACGACACGGTGTATGAAGCAATAGATTCCTGTAACCCAGTATCATAGCAATCTAAGTCATGCTGTAAATGTTTTACGTTTTCGGGACATAACAACGTTACATATTGTTGTATTGTCAACTTAGAACTGTGTAGAATTGCCCAGCTGACAGTGTTCAGCAACACGTAAACCGGGTAACAAGGGATAAATTCACATGGATGGGAATTTCAGAAAAGGACAAAGTGCAGCGGAACAAACTGAACCCTATCAACTGAAATACTGCGCTAACTAACGGAACAGGAGCTAAAACAGATGCGTCGACAAGGGAAGTTTAGCAGGTGAAGATAAATGGTTAGTTGATATTAAAGACAGATAAGGACAAACAACTTATGTTACATGAAGAACAGTCCACTACGACATCGCAACAGGTCACATTTAGCAAGTGTGACAAATTCTATTCAAAGAGCCAGGATTCTGAGTGAAACTCGTTACTGATATCACACCATACACGACAGTGATAGCGAAATTTTTGATTGCTCATTTGATGCCATTTTTACAAACCCACTCACAATAGGTAGCACAGTTTGGATTATGAAACAGAAATATGCCTCCAGAAACGCCACGCCCAATTTGTCAAAATTGACAAATTTATGGACCACGCTGGTTACGACCGGAAGACTAGGAAAATGTTATGGGCAGGACATTTCCCACAGCTTTGATAGAAAACTTACCGCTGGCCTAATGTCCACAATAGGATACATCTCAGTCTCGACTGAAATCTGTGCTACCACCTACGTCTTGTTGGGATGACCGCGCTGATCACTGCACGACTGACCTTAAACTAAACATGATCGAAGCATCATTTAAAAGCCCAGTCAAAATCGTTTGTGAATGATGTTCAGGTTGACAATCATTTAGAGAGGAGGAAAAGCAACCGTCTTGTTAAACTCAGTCCATAATTCCAAGATCGCGATGATGTAATTAACCAATCGTGCTCATGCACGAACAGGCAGGTTACACCAAGATCAGTAGGTCAAGAGAAATAGTGCCCGTCTGACAGCCAGCTAGCAGCGCACAAATCGTGAAAGTTCAAAATGAAGACAAGCCAGGTAGTAGACGGTTGATTTTGTGAAATGTAATGAGAAGCCGACTCTCTAGAGCGGTGAAGTCAATACTAGGGTAAAATGTCCAAGTCAGAATTGGAACAAGTAGTTCTGAAAGCCCGAAGCCTTTTTAAATTGATGAGTTGTTACCACTTCAACAAACCGGAAGGACCGTAAATTAAATTCGTCATGAAACCAATTTACGCATCGCAAGAAACGAACATACAGCGGCGGAATGACGCAACAAGGCTGTGAATGGACAAGGTGAGTCGACAAAGTGACACATGGCTAAGAGGTGTCCATGGGATGCGGACAATGACTGGTTGCCTACTTCGGTGAAATTGCTGTTCATTGGGTATCACACTTTCGCAGCCATTTGGGTAAATGTTTCAGTGTGAGGACTACACAGCTCTCGGTTCTGTTTATGAGACTTTTCCTATAGTTACACATAAACTAGAGTGTGATGCTGGCCAAAGGCTTGGACAGCTCGCGGAATTCAACTCCATTATGAAAACACTACAGGCTGCCCGTCACACCGATGTTTAGTATACAAAAGGATTTGTTATTGTAAATTTGATACCGAAGACCCAATAAGAAATGTTTGCATCTAACGTATTGCGTGTTTCAACTGTTTTAGTGTCTCTGGAAGAAACTAACTCATTCAAACTTTGCGTTTAAAGTCAATGATAAACAAGCAGGGCATTACAAGAACTGTACTAAATCGCAGGTACCATCTGAAGTCAAGTTCAGTGAGTGCGTGAACCAGAGGTCGACTAAAATGACAAGCTAGACTGACCAGCAGTTTTCGTTCGTTCAGCTCACGATCGATACGACGTTCGGCACGTCGCACTTCGACTTTAGCTTTGGCAAGTTGCTTATTCGTTTCAGCCAATTGTGCCTGAAGTCGCGATCGCTCTTCCGTAGCTTCCTGCTGTATTCGCAGTTGGCAAGTCTTGAGCTCGTCCACCTGCATGTGACAGTTATTTAGCTCCTTCAGTGCGGAGAGAAAAACAAACATACAGACAGTTCAGGCGATGGAAAACTGAGAACCAGTGGGCTAGAATGAAAGAAGGATGAACCGGATGAAAGCCGAGCAGCTCTCAACGTCACAAATGCGTTCAATGAACACAGACAATCGGCCAGCTAAGTTCAAAGGGTCAGAACAATGAATGATAGACAGAGATATCAAGAAAACAGCGCACGGCTGTCCATCTTTCTGAAACATCATTAACAACCATCTTCCGCAATAAACGTACAGACCTTACTTGGGAACATTATACCGGACAGTCACTGCATAAAAACAATTATAAGTAAAAACGGAGAAAGAAGTCGCGATAAAATTATGCGGTTACTTCATATGTGCTGCGACTGTAAAACAAAACAGTAGGACAGATTGGCATTTCGATTCGAAGCTCACAGTAGACATCCTCAAAACCTGAGACCGTACCACGCTAGAAATCAAAGTTGTTCACGCTCATTTCAAAGCAATCATCAATAGAGCCACTGAGCTGCATAGCTTGGCACTTTCGTATACTCAGTAATTTAATATGTTCAAGTTATTTTCTAGCGAACCAAAATCCAGACTGCGAACCGGTCAGTTAAAAATCTTTTCCTCGAGAAATAAGCCACGTCTGCGTGATATCCAGCGTCTCTGAAGCAGCATTGTGTCGAGAAAATTACGGTCCATTGCTGAGATAAGGAAATGGGAAGTAGGAGTGCGACAGCATCCATGAGGAATTGATGATTTCTTGCAGTCCCTCGAATACTTGGGTGCGTCTATGAGAAAGCGTAAACCTTCCCCTTTTCCAAGTCGGCCGGTCTACTCCCTCACTGCACAGAATTAACTCACATGACTAGACTACCAGCAAGGCAGCCCGACAGCTGAACCATTGATTAAACAGCCACCTATACATATTATTATCAAAATACGTGACCAGAGTACGTTGCGTCCTCTCTTCGGGTTGAAAGTAACACAGAAAACTGAGATAGCCGCACAATGTTGTCACCTCTAATTACCCTCACTTGTGTGTTTCTTTCGCAAACACTACCCAAATAGATGTCAGGGATTTGTGAAACTATACAGTTATTACGCAACACAGTATCTAATATAAGGAAAAGATATTAGGTCAAAAAATGACAAACACGACCGCCACTGAGGTCGGTTCTGCATCACGCCAACCCGTCGAGACAGGACATTCGAGGGGGGGGGGAGAGAAAAGAGCACATGCATGTCAAGCATCGACTTGGCAACGTGACCGTAAACTTGACGTTGGACGTGTGACCGTCGAATTAGCATGTCAACCAACTCAGGTGAGGCTTCAGGGTACAAATAATCGTGACAGAAAAAGTGAAACAGCCTGCTTCCTTAATCCAGTTCAGTGATAAGGTAAGAAGACATACTTCAATCGTCAGACGGTTGTTACTTGAATCCTGTCGAGAGTGAGACAGGGAGGAACTAACTGATTATGCAGGGCTTACTTCGTTCTTGTTCTTCAACGATTCCTCCAAAACACGTGTTAGTTCGCGAAGATTCGAAATCTCCAGTTGGACTGTGAAGAAAATAGAAAGAAAACGGCCTCAAAGAGAAGTAGGAGCTGATCGATACATGTAGCAGCTACAAACAACGTGATCATCGCAAAATAATGAGCAGAAAAACATTGAAATTGACCTATGGTATAGTCTATCGCGAGGATGTACGACTAACGCGGACGAACATCACTTCTACAGGCATATTGAACTAGGCAGAGAGGATTCCTTGGAGAAGGAAACGTTAAACCATGAATATGTAAAACGGTACGTTTAGTTAGTAAGTGGGCAACTACGGACTCGCAGTATCCCAGTGGCAATGACGATAGACCAAACAGTCCTGAGTAAAAGCCGCAGTTATGGCATTTGCTTTTATCTAGGTTTGAGCAACCTGAGAGCATTAAGCCCTGGTGTGTAGTCGTATACCACGACAAGGAATACTTTTTAATATAGAAGAGGAACAACTAACTTAGCCTAACTCAGACAATGAGTTCGGCAGACCTCAAGTCGTGGCAAAAACAAAACTGAAAAATATCCAGCCAGACTGATGATAACTGTACAAGATAGAATATACTTTTACACGACAAGATCACCAAATAATTTTTCACTATACTGCACCTATAGAAATTTGAGAATTGCTTGATGGATGAATAGAAGATGAATGACTAATTCCACGTGTGGCAATTTATCGACTTCATAGAACGCAATTAACAGTTCGGCTCAAAGAGTACTCATTAGATGAGTATGTTCACAGCCATACGGCGCAGCCCTCCTTGTCGATGTACATAACCTACAAACAAGTGCGACCAGAAATCCACTATCGGGAAATAGTGAGGTAGCAAACTGTACTACGAAACTAGTGTGCTGATAGCCAGATAACCACAAATGCACGGCCTGGGCTAGAAGATTGGTGAGTTCATTTTCCCATGGAAGAAATAGCTGTTCATAAAAACAAGAAATCAAACAGAAAGATGGTATTTGTAGGTGGTTCCTTGATAGGAAACTTATGACTGACATATTCTGTCTGTCTGCACTAATAACCACGTTGACACGTCGTATTTGATCACTCAACTCGGTTCGACGTCTCGTGACTTTTTAGCCTACACTCTGAACGGTAAGGTGATTTTGACAAACAGCCGTGTTCACCCGTTGTGCACCTGACACGGCAGAGCGTGTGTCTGTACCATCCTGTCTGGCATCTCCCACATACACATGGTTCGGGATTGACATTGGTCACGAACACTGTCAAACCAAAAAGCCAACAGGCTCTGACACGTGTTCACATAAGGAAGGGTTTGAAACAAAGGGATTACAAGCCAAGGAATACGACCATATCAACCCATCTCCACGTCACATAAGTCTCCAATTGTTCAAGCAGTAATCCACAACAATCATTTCTACAGTGCTATCAGCATTTCGATAAGTCCGAACATTTTGTTATCTAGCTTGTTATTCGTCAATATGCGTTACACTGCTAATCACGTGATACACATATATAAACGTAATTTTATTGTCATTATCTTTTGGTAATGAGTAACTTTAACGCCAATACACTCTAATCAAAGTTCACAATATGGCACTGAGTAAACAGAGCATCTGCATAATGTCTTATTTCCTAATGAACAAGCTTTCACAAAACACAACACTCCTCAAGTCTTTTGAAACAACAATGACGGTGCGTTCGAATGCAATAGTACAACGTAAACGGTGTTTTTAAACGCAGCAGTTATACCCAAACACACACCTTCTTCTTGGGCGGTTTGCACGCGTTCGTTGAAAGTTCTTGCGTTTTGCTCCAGCTTTCGTAGCACCGAGTCTCTTTCTTGTTTGAGCTGCTCAGCCTCAGCTTGAGCGTGAGAAATTAGCCTGAAAACCAACAAACAATAAAGTTGACAGCCTAGTAGGATGGGTGTGACAACAACGACTAAACAACCGGAAATGAGAGCAAATGAGCCAGAGTAACGAATGGAATCGAACAGTGAACAGAGAAAAGAATCACACATATAGAGTACATTTGAAACCAGTCGCGTCGTGAAAACCGAGAAGCTTGGTTCCAAAGACCAGACGAATTAAGTTGGAAATAATCCCAGTATTCTCTCAAGTGAAATCAGCTCATATTCAGCATGTTCATAGATCTTTTGACTAGGTATTGACGTTCGTCTGGTTGGGCTGAGCTGACGTATGCTATCTACCAACCAGCTTGAACGTACAAAAATGAGAAGGGCTTTGAATAATACTCTCAGGGAATACAATTTTAGGTGATCATATTGGAATGGGCTCTGAGGATCATGGCTCTTGTTCTTACGGAGAACAATACTAGTTTCAAAGATGTTGGTGGCCAGACAATCTATCAGACGAACACAACCTATCCTGGAATGATTGTACTATGGTCCACGCCACTGGAGCGCAAACTGAAGACTGCTAATCGTTACCAACATATAAACATGTATTCAACGGTGACAGTTAATCGCACGACGAACACAACAGAAAAGGATAGCAATACGGTGGCCGTCATAGTTACAATCTAATCTCTTCTTAAATTACAAATAGCGTGAAGCTAGTGACAACCGGCAATCTGCCGACGTGAGCAACGCGAGTGTGGCGTAAATGTAACAAAGTATACGCATCGGAGAAAGTGTCTTACATAACGTGATGTCGTCACCCAAATGTGTAAAAGTTTAATATAATGAATACAATTGACCACTTAGATAGGTTTGGTTGAATTTGTAAAGAACAAAAAGTCAAGAACTACAACGGACGGCAGAAAATGCGCACGTATGAAGGCCGACAATTCGAACATCATAGAACACTAATCGATGAGCTATCCGATATCACACGAACGGAACCTTTTCCCAAAACGCGCCTGAGAAAACATGTTAGTTTGTCCCCAACACGAGGTGTACAAAAAGCAAATTCATTCTTCGAAATTCACATACCGGATCCTAAAAACGGAGAATTAATGTGTCATCGGTCGCTGAGATAGGCTTTGAAGTTTGTATGATCCGGAAGTCAGCCTATCATGCGCGTAACAAATGACTTGACCCACAGAACACCAGAGTGCCGGATCGCGGCCAAGTTCTACGACGTGTCCCTGTGTGAAGTACGCTGCAGATGTTTGAATGATCGTCCTGTATATGAACAGGGTTTAACAAAATGAATTCCTATTTATTAGTTCACACGATTCAACACCATACCACGAACAACACTTTGTCAGCCAATGCACTTTTGTTTGTGTGCCTCCTCATCTCTAGAGGTAGACAAACCAGGGTACGGATAGAGTTCTCATGCCACTTAATTGGCGTTCCAATGTGTTTAAAGATGCCGAGACGTAATAAAATCCATCCAGATTGTGGCCAGAGTCAGACATTTAATTTCGTTGTCCTGAGAAAAAACACCGACCATCTTCGCTGGTTGTTATTCTACGTGGATGAGATATTCCAAACCGCCCAACTCCGGTGATCGTGAACCACTAATGTATTGCTGTCTATGATGATGATCGTTTGAAACGTCGAGCACTCTGCCGATGTTGCAGCAGACTGGCATACGGCACAAGGTGGACAGGTGATGACCTGACGTAGAGAAATGAACTCACACCATCATACTGGTGGTCAGTGTAGATCAGATTCGTCTCCAGGGCTGTGGTGGAAATCTACTCGACTCACCGCTCATTCAAACCCCGACACAACAGAAGATCTGACAGGGGGCCAATCCAAATGTCGCGTTAGAGATACCGCATCATGGTTGTACCATCAGTTTCCATGCCATGCCTTCCGTTATTCGCCAAGTTATTTGTTCCGTATTACACTGATTAACTTATAGTTTGTGCATGTGCTAACACGATCAGCCAGTGGCAGACAACGATTTCCTCAATACTGCTGTACATCCATAAATTCGGCATCTCATGACTACCAACTGCTTACTGCTACCAGTACCAGGTCCTCATATTACTTGCGTGGGAGACTTCAATTCAAGTGCGATTTCCAGGGCTATTCGAAGTCCCTAAACCCGAATATCAGAGGGGCCCTAGCGACCAACAGAGGCTGAGGTTGGAGACAGCCAATCAGGCTCAGTGACACGAATGTTGTCGTTGTTTGGCCAAACTGTTTGTGAATTAAGCGCACTTGATGACACCAGGCGATGGAAGCCACAAGGAGGCTGTTTCGCTGATGACGCATCACTTCCACTTATAGGCCGGTTGTTTGTATGCGAGATGTAAGCATCTCCATGACTTATGTATGAGCACGGGTGTAGCTATTTTTGCTAGTTAGGTCAATTCACTTTTTCTCTTCAACCTGGCTACGGCACGATTTTTTTCTTCACGGTAGCGTGACAGTTAGGCAGTGGCGGAAGTCACTCACGTCTATCTATCTGATGACTCTTAAACGTACAATTGTCACGTCCACATTCACTACTCATTTCTGTATGTCACAATCAAGCGGTGTACCCAAACTGAGTGAGACTTGCTAGATGCCACTGAGCGATGTTAAAAGTGCACTGAAATATAAAAATGCATTCACTTTGGTGAACACGAACTGAAGGACAAGGTGTGCGGGCGGTAATGATCTGTGATTACAATGCCTGCTAGTTCTGCTCCATTCGATGTTCGCAGGATACTCATTTTGGATCACCGCCGCTTGAGTGTTGCACACGTGTATTGGTTGCGTTATGAAACAGGTAGCCTGCGGTCAACATGGATAGGATACATCTTACGTTTATCACACTGTGCGCAGTAAGCGGTCCATGACTTGGTGTAAAAGAATGAAGGAATGACATCAATTTGACCTCTATTGACCCCATTCCGGCTCATAGTTCAGGTCCACAAGATGTCGTTTCGTGGGCTGGAGACAACGAAGGGCACTGTGGCAAGCCGCCGTCAGTAGGGAGAATGCACTGGTCCCATGTGAATACTTCAATTCAAAGAAATCCGATTACGGCTTCAATATCCGTTCCACGGTTTTGAGACAGTGAATCACTGTTAACACCAGGCAGTAACAATCCAATCAATGACTACAAACATATCACAAGTTAAACATCACACATCAGATAGCAACTTTCGCACTGAAAGTTCTTCACTGACACGCTTCGGAAAGGGGAATCAAACTGGAGGCTTTCAAGGAGCTAATCGTAATGGGAAGGCTGTTTCTGAACGCAGGTGGCGTTCAACATGTATCAATCCTCGACTGCGCACCAGTAAGTATAAGACACAACGGAACACAATGGGGAGAATGGGAGTACAAAAAGAGAATAATTAAACACACTCTTCCATTTCCACAAGCGACAGACTACCGAAGTTACTTCGGCTAGGTGAACATGTCTGGATAGCTTGATCGCACCGCCCCGGAGCCACAGAACGACGAACTGTCATATGAACACCCAGCAACGGCAACCGATTGACTGCGAAATTCAATCGACGCTCCAATTGTCGCAACCGGTAGAAGAGGTGCGGCGCACACGGCGAATTCGCAGGCAACCGTTCAGAATCAGCCGGAGGCTGTAAAAACTGCAGCGCAGTATGCGACAATTTAGCGGCATGTGCGTGAAGGCCGGAGAGAGACGCCATGGCCACCTTTCGAAACTCCGAGTACGACTTTTGTAGAGCCTCATGTTTGGATTTTTCTCGTTGCAGTTGTTTGCGAAGCAGCTGAATGAAGATAGACATGAGAAGAAATGGTGATGAGGGGACAACCTTTGATGACTACTTCATACAAGACGAAGTAAAATTAATTCGTGTATGTGGAGCGGATCAGTGACAACCCAGTACGTGGTCTAACTTGTGGGTGCCGGCAGAGACACCGGCAACCTTCAAAGGCAATTCAAAATCGAACGAAAATATCTAGTCTGGTTACATCGTAAACACATACCAGCGAAAAGCGTACGGTGTAAGCGCAACCGTCCATGTTTCAGGTTTATTCACTGAAAATGGCCAGTGAAAACCCTACGTTGCTCTGGTACACATAAGTTTACGGTGGGACCTGCAAAAATTAAGCAGAAACGCTCGTGCACACATGCAGTAAACCAAAGTAAATTCGTCTACTGATGTTATTTGTCATTTACTTAGGATCACGAAAAGCTATATGGCGAATTTCTACATCAGCGTTTAAATTCGCCATTCGACAAAATCGTATGCTGCCGCCTGCACAGAACGTCATTTTAAGACAAAGTTTATCTGGTTCTTCGTTAACTCACATGGCCAAAGTAGGATGATTTTTGTCCAGTCAGTGTGTTTGCCTTCACCAGCGTGATGCGTACGTGTGCATAGCGTTTCCGATCAGTGATTTCAAAAATCGCGAGCGCCACAGCAGGGCAGGCGATTCTTACCCACTTTGCTCAGTGGAACATTAGTGGCCAGATCGTTGCCCGGCCACCATGCCGTTGCCCCAATTACTAGTGGCCTCAGTATGTAATGCCCACTAGGGTAAACACACAGCTGACATGCGCACTATGTGATTCAGTCACCACAGATTGTGTAATCGGATCAGTTGATCGATTACACAGCGCGTTCCAAATACGCACTGGCGAATGACCGCATTTCTCACGCGATCCTTGCGCTTTATGTGGGCAAAATTGGTAAAAGAAAAGCGGCGGTATCTTCAACGAGAACTGGTCACATTTCAGAGCCAAAGATCAAAACGCAATGCATATAAGCGTCATCCTGCTTATTCAGCATGGTCTCTGATATCAGCAGAAGGGCTAAACATGACAGTGTCATCCGCACAGTTCATGCCGGCCAACCTACTTCAATGGAATCGTCCACCACTTTTTAAAGAGAGCCGCTAAAATGAAATTCAGCGGGAAATGAGGGACTGGATCCCTTTGATGAACACCACTAGAAGCGAAGAACACTCGAGAAAACTGTCCACAAACCTTCGTACAGCTTGCCCAGTGGGCGTGCAGATTCACATACTTTCCTGGAGATTCTTTGTGAGGACAGCAGGGTCAGAGAACGCGAAGAACAACCGAGTAGAAGGTAACCTGTAATCCTGAAACAGCCGCGACAGTCGGCTGCCTGTCAGTGCCGATGTTTGAAGATCCAACGAAGGAAAAATGCAATCAAGATATCCTCGACAGGATTGGAATCCTGCCCGATCTACTTGCATCTACTTTACCCTGAGCATAGTGAGTCGACGTAACGTCAGGTCATTAATTAGCCTAGAAGAAAACAGAATAGACTGAAGCACACAAACTTCGGAAGAACTTCCTCAAAAACGGGAAATAATGTTGATAGGCCCAAACCACGAAACGCATCTCCCGTTTATCAAACCCTACGGACGAATTTTGTCACTTTTGATATCAACACCTACACATTATCCTTGAAATGTGGAAACAAAGAGGTCCAGCGACCTTCTGAACACTCAGATCTCATCATCCATATGGTTCACTAAATATCGCTTGAACTGTTCTTCAAAAAGTTCACTCCTACTGTCACTGCAGCGCGAATGGTTGCTGAAAAATGAGCCACT
Organism: Paragonimus westermani; assembly: GCA_008508345.1. Taxonomy (NCBI): domain Eukaryota; kingdom Metazoa; phylum Platyhelminthes; class Trematoda; order Plagiorchiida; family Troglotrematidae; genus Paragonimus; species Paragonimus westermani. The sequence continues at coordinate 56,614 of QNGE01003554.1, forward strand.
CCTTTCATATATGGTCTCATGTGCACAGATACGGAGGCCACCACGATCAAGAGTATGCGAAAACAGTATTCCGCTATTCCCAGACAAAAAAGCCTCGCTCCTTCACTTTCAACCGTTCGAACAAGTGTTGCCCACAATCATTGCATGAACTTTCCACCAGCTTGTGCCCAATTTCGCGGCGGTGGTCAGCGTATTCACAACCAGATGGGATCGAACGACAGCTGCTCATGAAGTTTACCCACGGGACAGAAATCCAATTTCGTCGCAACAGACTTCTCGAATTACAATTCACAACATATTTTCATATTTCCTACGATTTGTTCCCAGTGTTCGTTAGATTCTTCAACTGAGTCGAAATGGGCAAGTTGTTCGCCAACACCTTCTAGCGGAAGCGTACATTACGAGATGCGAGCATTTCCTTTATTCTCATCCGTCAATTGCACAAAACACTCGGTTTGACGAAAAAACGATGAAACCAACGAACATCACATGAGTGCAATCAGGTTCACCGCCACGGCAACGAAGACGATTGCCTTAGTACCTTTTGCCAACAAGGGGCCGGTGTGTGACGCTTGGTTAACAGTGCCTCGGTGAACGTCAACAACCTAGGGTTGCGATCGCGAATTACGACCATGAACAAAGCGACGGGGTCAACCACATGAACGGTTGTGATTACATATTTCGGGATCGAAGACGCCCGACTTCTGTTCGGCTGTTGGCATGCCGACCCGCGTTGAGTCATTGTTTGCACTGGTCACTGGGAGATGTGCTTCCCGTTCTATTGTAGATTTCAGTCCGTACTGTCAATGTACGAGTCACCGCAACTGCAGGTGAGAGGCGGAGTTTTCTGAAAAAGAACTATTGGGGCAATGAAGACATTCTGCGGATGGAAAGAATGCGTACAGAAAATATTCGGCTTCAGTTCGATGGATGTGCTTATAAGCAAGGTGATGGTATGACAATTGGTAGCTCGTTGGACCCAGTATTGACTGAGTTTTCTTCGAAGACAACGATGACGAACAACTGTTTTCGACAATTTTCCTTCAGATCATTACGACTACATGTTCAGCAGAATTCAATCAACAGCAAAACTACCATCGGTCCGTATAATATGGTATAAAATTTCAAATAAACAGGTTGAGCCACTCAAGCGAGTATTTGTAATGAGAGGTTTGGGGATCCGTTCACAGTTAGGTCACAGAAGTCGAGGTTAATGTCACTGATATGACCTTTGGCCACGACAACTGCAAGGTTTGTACGGAATTCTTTTGAGAGCAAAAAACTGGATTGTGTAATCGAACAGCAATCGATGCCGCGGTGACTAGCATTCGTTGTCTGACCAGTCTGGGGGTGGTTGGTCAACATTTGGAAACTATGCGAAAGGACTGCTTTGGGTCAACACGATGGTCCGTTTCAGCAAACCGGGCAACCAAGGAACTGCTAATGGATTTGGTCAAACCGATCCTGAGACAAGCAGGATGGTGTTCTTTGATTCATTTGGACAAACGCCTAGTCAACCGACCTAAATATTCCGCTGCTGTACAGCGGAAGGAATACACAAGCATGGATTAGTCGAGGACAGGCACTTTGTTTTTCCTACTCAAAGTAATTAGGGGTGAAGTAGTGCATCAAGTCCGTAATTTTGCCGTCGGGAAGGTGCGTCTGCGAGTCTGGTATAGTCGACGGTTCAGTCTTTCGATTACGATATCATTGTTGAACAGTAGACGGGTCAAGACGGCTTTCTATTTCACCGTGGCAACCGGATCACGTGACTTGATAGCGATCATGTTCCGGGTTATAAAGCGGTCCGTTTCAAAAGTAAATGTGACGGAACTATGTGCTTGACTGAATGTTTGCACAGTCGGATCCTGGCCCGGGTTCAGTAGAGCAAAAATGTCATCTACGTATCGTCCAGTGCGGATTAGCTGTTGTCCTTCCAGTTTGCTCGTGAAGACATCTGCTAGTAGTGGACCTGGAGGAGACCCAATTGCAGGTCCGTCAATTTGGCGGTACAACTCGTCGTTGAACGTGAATAGCACATTGAATGTACAGCGCAAGAGCTCTTTAAGCATTGGTGTTGGTATGTTCATTTGGATATTCGAATGCTCGGTGTATGTACAAATGAAACTGATAGTCTGGAACAGGGGGACATTTGTGAATAGTGAAGGTACATCTAAGGAGCACAGGCGCTTGTTGTGAATGTCAATATTTTCGATCGTGACAACAAAATCGAAAGTATCATGTAGATTATGGGGACATAATCCCTGATGAATCGCACATATCGAGGATAGGTCTCAATGGTTGTTTTGGTTTACGGACCAGCACCCAACGTATGGAACTAACAGCACTCGCATTGTCTACTCGATACCGGTTATACACTTCGGTGACTCTACGGCTTCTGGAGCAGGCATAATCCTAAGCACGACGGCCACGGCCGCATTAGTCAATTGGATTCCTGTTAACATCAGACTTTGTGCCATCCACCGGGCAGGTTCTACTAAGGCCAGCTCTAAAAGCAAGACTTTCAGCAATCTTTTCATTGGGTCTGCTTACGCTCTAACTGATTGTAGTGATATTGGCACCAAGGACGGCTTTTACTCGGATTTGACCGCTCTCCTTCGGTCGACGTATGGCTCTGATGTAGTCGATCTGGCCGGGGATATGAACGTCCAGGTCGGCCGCCTTGGTGAGGTCAAATCTCGTCTCGGTGGCAGGTTTGGGATAGCATCACATCGCTCAGATAATGGTGGGCGATTGTTGCAGTTGTGCCCTGAGAACAAGATATTTTTAGCCTTCACCGGTTTTAGGCAACGTGCACGTCACTGTTATACTCGGCGCCCGCCTTCTTCGAATCACCCCTGGTCTCAGAAAGACCACAGAGCCGTTAGTTATAGGTGGTGGGATTCCATTCAAGATTGTCGTTCTTATAGGAGCACGTACTTGGATTCAGATTATGCCTTGGTACTCTGTCGTTTTGTTCTTACTTTTGCTGGGCAACAACCTCATCGACAGCAATGACTAGCTGCTGAGAAACTGCCTTAGCATCGGCAAAGCATAAGTTCCACACCAGCTTAGGAAGCTGCCTTAGCAGTTCTCATTCCGACGGTCCTAACAGCTGTTGGACTGAGATCTCACAGACCATTCGAGAAGCAAGTACTGTAGCATGTGGCACGGGGTTACATGGACTGAACAGATATTGGATCTCTGAGAAATCCCTGGAGCTGTTAGAAGTTAGACGGAACATTCCTCCTGGAGGTTCGTACAACGAGTCTAGAAGAGGTATTCGTAGGAAACTGAAACGTAGTCTAAAGGCTGATTACGCGGTTTGGTTAATGGAGAAAGTTAAGGGAATGAAAACCACTTTTGCTTCAGGGAACACCGACAGCCTGTTCAAGCTAACCGGTGCTACTGGCCCCACGCGACCATCTGCTAGTGAGGCTACCAGCGACACAGATGGCACACTTATCTGTACCAAGTCCAGACGGTTAGAGCGATGGGCGGAACAATCTGAGGATCAATTCAGCTGGCATCCTGCTTCTACTGCGTTGTCGCCACAAACTTGTAACGTAGAACCCTGGTCAGTAGAGTTGGAACCATTCACTGAGACTGAGGTCCACAACTGCATCCCGGCTCTCAAACATAACAGGGTTCCTGATCCAGATTGTCTCGCGCCAGCACTTTTTAAAGAAGGTGGGGAGGTGTTAGTACAGGCCTTGACTCAACTGTTTCAGCTTGTGTGGATGACGGAGACTATCGCTCTATGCTAGGGTAACGCGACAGTAGTTCTTAAATTCAAGGAAAGTATCATAGGGGAATTAGTTTAACCCGTCATTTCTAGGGTTCTTGCGTCCGTCATACTTCAGCGATTCACTGCGGTTCCAGAGGCATTCATTACGGAAGAACGGGCAAGGTTTCGTCCTGGGCGAGCCCGTGCTGACCAAATTCTGCAGCAGCGCCACATATACCGCCGGCCAACAATTGCCGTATTTATCGATTACAGAAGAGTGTTCGATTCGGAGGATCGAACTACACTTTTAGAGTCACTTGAACGCAGGGGTATACCGATCAAGTATGTGAACATACTGGCGGCGCTTCATTCGCATACTTCAGTTCAGTTTAGGGTTTACGGTGAACTGTGTGACAGTTTCAGCAACAGGAGCGGCGTACGTCAAGGCTGTTCGCCCTCACCATTTTTAATTAATTTCGTCATAGACGAAATAATGGAGGATTGTTTGCGGCACTCCCAACATATGCCGGCGTGGAACTCCTACATGGTGAGAGACTGAATGATCTTGATTATGCTGACGAAAAGGTGTTGCAGCATGACAACTTTCAAGCAACACAAGCAATGCTGAGCGCAATTTCGCGTTCTGCTAAATACTTCGGAATGCGCTTTGCAGCCTCAAAATGTCAAGTGCTTAGGCAGGATTATTGTGATTACGTAGATTTAATGTTAGATAACGAAGTCATGTAGGCTGATGATCTGTTTGCGTACATGGGAAGCTGCATCAGCGACGGTGGAGGTGTACGGAAAGAAATAGAATTGCGTATCTCTAAGGCCAGGGCGGTGTTCGCCAATCGGAGGCACCCATGGCGACAGAGAGGTATCTCTCTGACGCCTAACGGTTGCGTGCAGAAGGTGGCAGTGAGGTCTGTGTTACGTTACAGCAGTGAAACTTGGTCGCTCGGAGTAAAAGAAGTGAAGCGTCTTAAGGTATTCGACCATCGATTTCAACATTCAATCACTAAGATCGGGTGGCACCAGCGACTAAACAACGAAGAGGTCAAGAAGCGGATGTTTAGCATTGATTGTAAAACGAGTTCTTTTGTTCAGTCCTCACATTTGCACAGATTTAGATGGTTAGGTCACGTAGTAAGGATGTCAGCTAGCCGCCTGCCACACCGAGCACTCTTTGCCGACGTTGCGGCCGACTGGCGCAAGGTGCGAGATGGACAGATGATGCTCTGATATAGACAACTGAAAACCTCCACGAAGAGTTTGGTCACTGTAGATCAGGTTCTTCTCCCACGCTGGGGCAATCGGGACTCACTGAGTTGGCGGCTGGAGACTTTGGGTGGGATGGCAGCTAACCGAGCTCAGTGGCGTGAACGGTGTCGTTGATTGTGCAAGTTAGCTGTGAATCGAGTGCATCTAATGACGTGGGGGTAATGAAAGCCATAAGGAAGCTGTCTAGCCGATGACACTAACAGCTCGGTTGTTTGCCTGCAAGGTATAGGCATCTTCATGTCGTATGTTTGAATGTAGACGTAGCTGACCTTTTTTAATGGCAGGTCCCTTCCCGTCTTCCAACTTTTTTATCCTCCCTTCTTGTACAGGATTTGTTTTTCTTCTTCGTCATTGTTGTATGGAAGTTAAGCATCAATGTGAACCACTGATGTACTGCTCTCTATGATGATGATGCCGTAGTTCCTCTTTGCTGGAAAAATCGTTTAAGACCATCGACTACTTGACCCTCTATCAGGATCGTTGTCCTTTTCTGAAACTGGCTTACTAAACTCACCTCGGTTTGAGAAAATGTGTGACAATCTTTTCTGAATCCGAATGACGCAACAGGATTTTGAATCTACAAGTTTGATCGATAGCGTGGCTAGTGGTCGGGACGTGTTTAGCTAATGATGAAACTAGCTCTTTACTCATTTTGACAACATTGCCGTTCTGCGATAACACGGAATTTTACACCCATTTAGGCAAATGTTCCCTCACTAAGGAGATCAGGCATCCTTCGCTTCTACTTACGAAACGTTTCCCGCAGTTGCATGTACACTGGAAAATACAGTGTTATGTGGCACCGACAGGCTGATCTCTTTTGATTGAAGACACCGGTGGCTTCTGAGTCCGAAAGAGTACACGGAGTTTAGCTACATTAAATGTTCGTTTATGTAAACTTCTCAGTCGAGTCGTTTGCTGCATGACTGCAAGACTGTCGTGAGTACAGATTCGCCTTGCGCGTGTGAACAGCGTATTTATTACTGTTCGTTTATGTTGGACCGGTGTGAAACTGTTAAGTATTGGTCAGACCACGTAGACTTCCTATAGACAGCTCTTCTAATCGGGTCATCTTTTCAGCACCATGTAAGTTTGTCTAAAAATGGCAGACAGTTGTCGCATTAGTTTACCTATTACCTGTTTGGATTGACTGAATACCAATTTATCGTCGATGCAACCCTTGTAGTGTGGCAAACCCACTATCTCCGTAGCTAGCTTTTGCTCACAAGAAGAAGTATGCTAAGATCGGACCCAGTGAACTTCCCATGGCTACTCCGTCTAATCGACGATAGGACTGCTCGAGAAAAAGAAAACCGACATTCGCAGTGTAGAGCAGAAAACTTTCCTTCCGTATATCGATAAGGAGTGGCAACCTAACGTGATCTGCTTCGACGAGCTCGCAAATATCATCAATTGTTTCATGCTGAAGGACGTTTGTAAACAGTGAATGAACGTCTACAGAGCACATCAGTTCATTAGCAAGGTTAAGTTTGTCCAAGTCACTGACCAATTCGAGAGAATATTTGGCGGAATATGCCTGAAACTTTCGTTTCAGTAGAGTTAGAATAGCGACTGGCCAGCGCACAAACTAATGGTATGGGGAATTTGCCACCGCCAAAAGTGGCCGAAGCGGCATCCCAGACTTATGTGTCTTTGGTAAGCCGTACAACCGGGGCGTTGACGATCCACACAGATTGAGATCTATAAGTTACTTCCTCAATAATCCGCAACTGTTACTAAGCCTGACCATTAATTTTGACCGTCTTTTGAGAGTCTCCTTAGTAGCGACGGCTAGCATGTAGTCGTCAAAGTCCTTGCGTTCTAATTCTGTTAGTTCGTTCGAGTTCGTTAAAGATGTGTTCGTTAAAGATGTTCGCGTTCCGTAAAAGTTCAGTCTTATGTGAGCGGGCTGTCTCTCTGGTTCAGTGAATGGCGTGTAAGAGAGGCCGTGTCCGGATGAACACGCAGTCTGACCCACGGAGTTAATGGGAGGTACGATTCCTTTGCATCACCCCAATCGGAGCCGACGAGGAAAAGGTCATACTTACTTAGCAGGAAGGAGCTAGCTGTTGTAACCCTTGACTCGGTACGCTGGTTCGTCCTCGATATAATAAGACGATTGATAGGAAATCGGGTTCTGCTCCTTGATGTAATTAACACGGCAATCTTGGTCCCGAAAATACGCGGCGGTCCCCGTTAATTGCGCCCAAGACAAACTAAAAGGCAGGTGCAAAAAGCAACTTTGTTCGGCCCCCGAAACGTGTGCAACAATGAGAAAAATTGCATGGTATTTATAGGATACATAGTGACCTACAAACATTCGCGAATCAGAAAACCGAAGGAGAGATCAAAAAAGCAGTTAAGGTCACTAAGCCACCAATGAGCGTAGCGGAATAAAGGCCAGACAAGTAAAAAACTAGTGGAGGTCACCTCTCGAATGTTCACGACATTTCCGCTCATTATGATTGGATAGGATCGTCTTCTCGAGGGAGGCGGTTTTGGACGGAAAAATGGGTTCCTCTAACACCTCCCTCTTGAAAACTGTTGGGTTCAGTCATGAGACTGATTCCGAGGATCGACTTGAATCGGCTTCACCGGTTTGCCGCATCTGTTTGTTCGTCGTCTCCATCTTACGGGATACTTGGGCTCAGTGTCCTGGGATTGTGACGTCGGTTCTGACGACCATTCGGCTTTGGTAGGACGTTCTTTTCTCTTCAAGTCGAATGCGTCCAGCAATAGATCGAGTTGTGCGGTTGATCCTACCGGGTCGCACCGCGCATCTCGGCGGTTGCAGCGAATCTGGTTTGCGTGCCGCACACATGTGGCTTCGCCGACTTTCACCTCATAGAGGACTGAACCTTTCCGCTGGACGATTACTCCTCTCTTCCAGTTCATCGGTCCATGAAACATGCGTACAAGCACTGGCTCGCCGATCGTGAAGTATCGTGCGCGAGCTCCGTGTCTTCGATTGTACTGTCTTTCCATTTCTGCATTGCGTCCTCTCCTCCTGTTTGAATGCGGGATCATGATATCAAAGGTAGTTCTCAGTTTTCTATTGAACATACATTCTGCCGACGACTTGCCACCTGGAACGTTTGGATTTGGGGTCATCCGATAATTGGTTAAGAAGGTCTGTACAACATGACTTGGGGGGTTTTCTCCTCTGGCCTTCAGCAATGCTCGCTTCAAGGTGTCGACAAACATTTCAGCTTGTCCGTTCGACTGAGGATGGTAAACTGGGGATCGCATGTGCTAGATGCCTTGCTGTTGGCAGTAGCTTTCGAAGATTGAAGAGGTGAACTGAGAGCCGTTGTCTGTGACCACCGTCTCTGACAGTCCGAAACAACTGAAGAGTTCCGATAGCTACTGTATAGTGCTGTCGGTATTCGGCTGTCGTAGGTTATGAACTTCCGGCCACTGGGTGTAGGCGTCGACAATGACCAGATACGTTTGCCCATTGAAAGGTCCAGCGAAATCCAAGTGAAGTCTCTGCCAGGGTCTTTGGGCTGTTGGCCAAGTGTGCAATCCACATTTCACGGAGATTTTCGCAGCTAGACAACACGATGTGCATTTTTGGCAGTGCTTCTCAATTTGCTTGTCCATTCGCGGCCAGTAGGCAAAACTGCGCGCCAAAGACTTCATTCGGTTGATTCCTGGGTGTCCAGTGTGGAATTGCTTGAGCACCTGTCGTTGGAGGGCTTCTGGAACTGCTACTCTGTCGGTAAACATGATGCAACCGTCCACGATCGTGAGGGCCTCTCGACGATGGAAGTATTCCCGTAAGTCACCACTGAGGTTTGTGTGGCCACGTTGTGCGGATGAACGTCACTACTTGCCTCAAGGTTGGATCCATTTTGGTAGCCTCCTTGATCACTTCCGCCGTCACTGGAAGTGCTCGAACAGCACCGCTGAGGATGCGGTGTACATCGGATTCAATGTTGATCGCTGCGATTATTGTATCTTCGTCATTCGGTGCCTGTGATCCGATGAGTCTGGATAAAGCATCGGCTTGGCCAAAGCTAGTTGTGGGACGGTACTGTATCGTGAAGTCGTAGGCAAGAAGCATTGTTGCCCATCTTTGCAAGCGATTGGCCGGGATTCCTTTCTTTGATCCAAACACCGCGAGCAACGGTTTGTGATCCGTTAACAAAGAGAAATGTCGCCCGTACAACATTTTATGAAACTTCCTCACTGCGAAGATTATTGCTAGGGCCGCCTTCTGGATCTGACTGTAATTTCGCTCAGGGAGTGTAAGCGACCTTGATGCATGCGCGATTGCCTTTTCCTTTCCATCTGGGAACGTATGTGATATCACAGCGCCTATTACGTAGTTGGATGCGTCTGCAGCCACGACAAGTGGTAGCGTCGGATCGTATTGCGTAAGCAGAAGCTCTGAGGTCAACAGGGTTTTAATACGATTGAAGGATTGCTGACATTCTTTTGACCACTCCCACGCGGCATCCTTAGTAAGCAAACGGTTCATTGGCGTTCGAATTCGATGGAGTTCTGGGAGGAAGGAACTGTAATGACTGACCAGCCCCAGGAAAGACCGTAGAGTTGGCACGTCCGTTGGAGGTAGAATCCTCTGTATGGCTTCTACACTGGCCGCGTCAGGTCGTCGGCCATCTTTGTCCACAATGAATCCAAGGTACTTGATGCTGGGCATTCCAAAGCTGCATTTGTCGCCACGAAGCCGGAAACCATATTCACCCAAAGGAGTAAGAGTTTGATCCAGCTTCTGTTCCAGATTTTCTGCATTGTGGCCCATGACTATGATGTCGTCTAGGTAGGCAGCCGCACCGGGAATATCTGTCAGCATCGTATCCATCACCTGTTGGAAGATGGCTGGCGCTGTCTTTACACCGAATGGCAGCCGGTTGAATCGGTAAAGTCCTTTGTGGGTGTTAATTGTTAACAATTCCTTGGATCCTTCAGCAACTGGTAATTGTAAATAAGCCTCAGCCAGGTCAAGCTTCGCAAAACATTTCCCGCCATTCAGCTTCGTGAAGAGATCCTCCGGTATCGGCAAAGGATATTGATGTGTCTCGAGGGCGTCATTCAGACCTGTGGAGTAGTCTGCGCAAAGTCGTATTGTTCCATTTGCCTTTTTGACAACAACGATAGGAGCCGCCCATGCTGAATAATTCACCGGTTCAATGACTCCAGTTTGCTGAAAACGTTCCAGTTCTTGCTCGACAGTTGCCAGCGCAGCATAGGGTACTGGACGCTTGGGTCGAAATACCGGCTTTGGTGCAGCGGTCGAGTTTTTCTGCGAACACATTCGAGTGTCTCTGCTGGAGAGCATTTGTGAGTTGAGAGTTGACTTCTGGAGACATTGTGGGCTTCCGCTGAGCTTGAGTCCGGTTACAGATTTGGAGTAATGGTCTGTCAAATAGGTGCAGTTTGTCGATCCAATCCAATCCAAGGAGGCTAAGGCCAGGATTGCGGGTCACGTAACAGGTACCCTTGATTGACGATCCGTTAAAGACTGTAGTGCATTGGACTTCGCCAATGATAGGCAATCGACCGCCGGTAGCGCTTCGAGCAAGCTGGGTCGTTGGGGACATTGTAGTTTTACCAATCAGGTGCCACGTTCTGTCAGAGATTAACATAATGTCGGATGCTGTATCGAGCTGCAGTCTGACCGACCTGCCGTTGGTGGACACGGATACGTACTTTCAGCGCGTTACGTGGTCGTCATTTCTTGCCGCCAGAACGACCTGAGCTCTTGGGAAGCGGGGCCTGTGTGGCTTGCGGGAGTTCCGATTAAGCCGGTGCTGACGCTTCTTAAGACGGCAGTAGTCCTCCTTGTGGCCTTGACGGGAGCAGTGGGTGCATCGGTGCTGTTTGAACGGACAATATCGGACGGAAAAATGGGTTCCACTAACACTAGCCTAGTCCAAAGTCACAATCAATAAAGTATTGACATCTGATACTGATCACTGTTGTGTGCAGGGAATCCTTTCCAAGTTAGATCAAACTTCTGAATGAAAGTTTTTCCACCACAGCTGATAACACACAGACGGTCACGGCCAACTACCGGACGATGAAAGTGATCTTTTTCTTGAGGGTAGCTCTTCTAACCTCCCTTTTCCAGATTCGGCAGTCAGCAGTAAAGCAACTGTGAAAACATTTCTGGGGGTATTAATCAGCTGTAAAATAGCCGCATCGAATTTAGTACGCATGAAGTTGAACAGCTTGGGCGTCGTGTTTAACATGTTACTGATAAAGACATTGAGAATAACACAACGTTACGAGCAAGTTGTAATACTCTACGTTTCGACCACCTCAGGTGGCTTTCCTCAGGAGTGTTGACAACACTCATGGGGAAGGTCACCCGAGGTAGTTGAAACGTAGAGTATTACAACTTGCTCGTAACGTTGTGTTATTCTCAATCTGTTTATCAGTTTCTGAGGTATGCTCATAGAATCTTGTCTCACTACATAAGCATTCCAACATCGTTATTAGTGTGGTCACTTGGAAGTTGACTAGGAGTGGAGTCCCCCAGTGGGGGCCGAACAGACACAAGCACCGGAACAAGTGTTTTCAACGGACGGACCTTGAGGGCCACTATATATATACATGCATATGTGGACAGGGAAAAGATGTGACCTGATGATTTTGGTGCCTCGGTTGTGTTATCACACATTTCTCAACTTGTGTCCTAGATCGACAGTCCTGAGGTGAAAGGTGAACAAATGATGACTTGATGCGGTGATGGGGCCCATGTACTGCATCGATTCGATGGTTTATGGTGACTAGAATATCAGCCATACCAGGTGCAACCTTGTCAAACAGGTCTAGGGAGAACGTTCAGACGAAGAACAAATTCACGTCGCCACCACGTATCCATCTTGCATTTCTTATCAGTCGGTCACGCAATCGACACTAAGTGGCGGACGATCAGGTGGTCCAATCATTCATGTCTGTGCAGACGTAGTGAGTGAACAAAACAACTCGTTCGGTACCTAATGTCAGATATCCACTCAGTCTTACCGACGAGAACCACTGCTCTTTGTCAACGTTAACCTTGGAGAAATGCCACTGAAGTGTTCCAATCGCAGAGATGACTCAGTGTTACGGTCTCTAAATTAACGAATGGCAAAACACCTACAACTATTGGCTGCATCAGCATCAAGCAACTAACTTATGGTTACTTCCAAACTCTAGCGGAGAACTGAATGAGCAGCGATGTCGCAAGCATTAGCACACAGCGCATGTGGGTCAACCGGTTCGCACGCTTGCAACCTTAGTCACCGGTTACGAACTTTGGCCTTACCAAAATACAGGCCAAGGGACAACAACGTAAGTCACGTCAACTTGTCAAGCTGAGGTTACAAATGAATCAGCAAAACGATGTTGGTCCCAAACCACACTGGTGGGACACGTCTCACAGGCGTGAACAGAAGCCACATACACGTATTGCAAGAGTGATTTTCAATTGACGGCAGAATGTCTTTGTGACTTTACATAAGTGAATAATCGTCTGGTCACTGTTAACAGGGCTTTTTCTCCACAATATCTGTTGCCGCCACCATGGAGAGCGGCGACTACTTCCACAGCACCAGCTGATCAGTCTCAGGGCCGTTCGTGTAAACTTGTATATCGGCCTGCAAAATACGTCCCAGCTTACAAATGGATAGGAGCAAAACAAGAGAGGTCACATTTCAATAACAATCTATTGCACTGAGAACAGGTAGCTTTCAACGTTCACCGATTGTTTAGTCACTGATTCTTTGCCGTTGATAGGTCTTCACTGAGGCAAGACTGTTCACGAGATCCTCAGTATATATTTGCGTAGACCTACGCGTAAGGTCAAGAGTGGTCTAAACTGATCACCATCAAATCAAAATCAGGCACGACCATGTACCGTATGAAGTTCGAGCCGGAAGTAGCAGTCCCGAAAACGCCGGCTCACTGTCACGGAAGCCAAGTGCAGCATTGTACGGGCCACTGTAATTACTGTTTTCTGCGCCTAACCGTTAACAGCGGAATATAACATGGGACTCTGATGTGCATTCAGATTGTGTGAATCCCTGTCTTTGGAAAAACATTATTTCGTGACACGTTGGAGCTGTTGTGAATGGCTTCATTCTGCCTCTGTAACAGTTCTACATCATCATCATAAACAGCAATACATCAGTGGTTCACACTAATGCTTGACTGCCACACAACCATGAAGAAAAAGCAAACCCTATATAGAAAGAGAGAAGGAAAAAGAAGGGGACGGGAAGGGACCTAACTACTGAAAATGACTACGTCCATATTCAAACATTCAGCATCAAGGTGCCTACAGCTTGCAAACAAACAACCGAGCTGCAAATGAGAGTAACAGTTCTTAGTCAGCTTCTACCGTTACATCTAGCCTCTGGTTGCAAAATTTTGTGATATACACCCCCGAAAATTCCTGAAAGATTGTCACTATAACTGCCTTGCTTTGCCCATTTGACGTATACTAGAAGATTGCAAGTTGTTGATAGTCGTTTAGTGGAACATGAACGTCCAAACCATCATTTGGTAGACCATGGAAATGTACATTCGACGTGGAGCCATACAATGGAGGCCAGAAACCCAAAATCAGACGATGAGAATGAAAATGTGCATACGCGTCGACGACGAGCTGTGGTCCAGCCTAAAAGTACTTGTACGAATTCGCAAAGTGGCGACATTCGACGGTGGAAAGCTGTGGTCGGAAAGCCAATCATGTTAGCCACACACAAGGAATAGGTAAACAGACTATGTACGGATAGAGTATAGCCGCCAAAAGTGTTGGTTGAGAAAGTGTGGTTTTGTTGCGAGGGATGTTGACAAATGTTCGATTAACATTTTGCCACCAAAATGACAAACATGGGGGACGAACAACATTTCACATCAGAATACGTGGCAAACCGGCAATTAATACCTTCAAAGTGAACGTAATACTTACATCGACACGTTGCTTCTCCGCTAAAAACGCGGCCTGGTTAGCTTGCAGCTTCAACTGTAATGCTTCATGCTCCGCAAAGGCACTCCGGCGTGTGTCATCCAATAACTGATATTGACGTGTCAGTTTGCCAACGTTACCTGCCAGCTCAGCTTTGTAGTTTTCAACTTCAATGAGCATCCGGAGGACTTGTTTACGCCAGCAAGCTAACAACTGTTCCCGCTTCGTCACTGTCCTGTGAGACAAGAGGACAATATTATCAGTTTTGTGATAAATCTCAATCCACCAAACTGTCCAATCATGAAAAGTAAAGCTAATATGATCCCTGACTACTCATAAATATTTGACGATTTAAACTGAGCACTAATTATGACAAACACTAGAGAAACGTAAATTTAATCTCTGTGTATAAGAGGGGACGGTTACATATCGATGTGAAAGATGTAATGGAACATGCAAGATGTCCAGTTAAAACCAATGACCACAACCTTAGCATCATGTGAATCATAAGGCACTTCGGCTTGCAACACAATTTGCTGAGAACACAGGATGACATCATTAAGGCAGACAAAAACAAGAGTAACGAGTTACCATACATGAACAGTGGCTCGTAATGCAAAAGGTTGCCGGCTCGAGCCTCTTCCATCCAGACTATATTTATTTGATTACTCTAAACAAGAACGAAATCAGTCGTGGAGCGTCGGTTGGACAATGAGTACCAGAAATTCTCACAAAACAATCCACCTTTTTGAAACACAAAGTAAAATGTGTCGTCTTCTAATTTGTAACGTAATAACTCAGTAACAGTATGAGCCAGCTAACAAGCCCGACTGGGTCCATGAGGATGATGTTCCGATCTGGTTAAACTGTGTATGTCAGTTGGTAGGCGGTAAGATAAACACGATACGGCAATACAAATTATTGAAACTGGTCCTCAACTAGTACCTACGGACCCAGCTAAATGAATGAGAGGTGAACAGAGGTGGGATAGATAAGCTAGCGAATGAGTCTATTGTAATCTCGAGGTTGACAGCAAACACAGCTCGAATAAGTGATGCTTAGTCAGGAAGAAACCCGTAATAAGCAGTCTGTTTCCGATCTTATCATCAGGCTAGATATAACTTGGTTGCACAGTGCCGCCAAGAGTGATAGACAGCACATCCCCGGAGCAAAAGACGTTAATGATTAGCGTCTGTTTGGTTTGACTTCTCAACCCTAGCTACATAACATCGATCATGAGTAAAACATTTTGCAAGAAAACCACCACATCCGCTCAATCGGTCTACCTTGGGTCTGAATGTACGGCGATGGAAGGTTGAGTGATTTGGCTAGGAGCTATGAGCGCATACCGATGAAGAGCGTAAAAGCATTGCAAAAGCATTGTGAACAGATTCGGCTGTATCCCACGTACTCCACAGATCAGCCTGAATGAATCGGTCAGATCGATCAGTTGAATTAATTCGATTAAGGGTTTAAAAACCGCCAAATAACAGCTTCCTATCGTCCACGAATTAGTCAAACCAGTCTACGCACCATAATGCCTCTGAATGATCACCGTGGTGTGAGGCCTACACAATCTATTTCATGGGAGCAAAGAAAAAGATAATCAAAAGGGACCGCATAAGTAGAAAAATACGAAACAGGAGTGAAATTAAAATGAATTATAATTGAGCAACGACATAGAGGTTACAAAACGCCACATCAAACCCCTTGTTTTTTTGGCACGACAGAAGTGAACCACCGTCAGGAATTCGACCGTCAATGCTTGTGTTCGACCGCTCGCATCAGGTTGCATCAAAGGATGAACAAGGAGGCTAGGAAGCAGGTACTAACAAGTAAGTGTCGGACGAATGGCTCTTTCCAATCATTAGGTTTGATTAAACAAGCTGCCCCTCAAACACCTTTTGCTGATGTTACGATCGACTGATATAAGGTGTGAGGTGGACAGATGGTGACCTAACGTACAGAAATAAAGTCATTCTCATCGTGGGTCGAGGGAGCCTACAGAGATGAGGCTCTTGTGGATCACAGAATCGGCAGCTGAAGACTTTAGATGAGATGACGGCCAACTGGATTCGGTGACGGAGATGCTACCGTGGTTTGCCGAAAGTGTCTGTGGAGTAAACGTAACTAATGACGTGGGGCAGAGAGCCATCTTACAGATGACGCTTTGACTATCACGCGGTTGTTTGTCTGTAGGGTTCAGACATCTAGACGTAGACGTAGTTGGATTGGTAGTTAGGGCCATATATTCTTTTTTCCTTAATTGTCTCCTCCTTTCTGAGAGTACGGTGTGATGTATACTCATCTCTGGTAATAACGCTGATGTCAAGCCCAAGTCACGAAGTATAATAAAATCGCTGAGCACTGTGTTGATTGTAAATATGAAACGTCGAGCTTGCCTTGGTTATAGTAGACAAACAGGCGCTAAACGTTTTGTTTTTTGGTTCACAATTCACTGTCTTTTGTGCAAATTCCTTGCAAAGTTTACGTCACACGTTATGTGACTGGCGAGTGTGGGAAATGGATCCATCTCGGAAAATGCTCGTTCCATATATGTTCAAGTGGATGAGCGATAAAAATGGTTCATGTCAATGAACAGTCTGGAAATAACGGACTCAAAAACATTGGCACATGCTAGTGGATGCACGAAAAGTGAGTAAAAGTTAGCAGGGGAAAATCATCGTCAGTATTTCCAATTTCGAGTTGTAACTGTAGGTACTACTAGTCGAAGTGCAGTTGATCTTGAGAATGGTACAAGAACAACGGACATTCAAAAAATGAATCAGTAGATTTGCGAAAACAAGCTCGCTATCACCCACGACGCATCGTCACGTCGGACGGCGTTTCCAATCAGCAGTATCGATGGCCACAAACTTTTAAACTTGAAGGAAGGCATACACTAAAAATGTTTCGTTGGGAGGTCAAGGGTTTTACAGCCTGTGGTCACCTGATCGGCGAGGATGAACGAACAATAGCCGCACTCTTAGACGTGTTCGGAGACATGTCTGAATCAATATCACTATCTGACGATGCTAAACAAACATGTCAAGGAAACAATCTATAGTCACGGATAGGTTAAACTACAGGGTAATATCACGAGCACTACTGGGGACGTTGGCATAATGTAAGTGTAAGTGAACAGGGCTCATTGTTGTTATGAGCCAATGAATTAACTGTCAGATACGCGTTTGTAAGCCATGGTCTGATCGAAAACTAAGCCATAAGCTTTTACGGTATACCATCAGCTACAAACACAGCCATTTGGAGCATTTCATTAGAAAACAACATATCCGAAAAGTAATCCACGAGGTAGAAAACGAAGAAACTCACTCCGAGGTTGCTAATGTTTTCCCATTTGTATCACTGGAGCATAACTGCTTCTCTTGTAGGTGCAACACAGCCTCTAGACTACGGACTCGAACGAGTGACAGATCCAATTCACGCTTCAGCTGTTCATTTTCTTCTTGTAGGCTGGAAACCTTGCATGGGAAATTGAGTGGATACATTAAAATAGCCATAACTACCACATGGAAGTACCGTAAGCAAACAATTTGAACTGGACATTCTCAAAGTTGAATCGCAAAGAGATGATAACAGGAATCTCAGCTTTTTAGATTAATTGGTCTAATAAGAAAATGCTTATGATCCGAAATCACAATTTTTGACCATTTTGCGGCACCAGTAGAAACCAATCGATAGTTTGGAAACCGTGAATCCAACGAAAACGTCTTAGATCCACAAATCGCGGTTCAATCGCTTCAATTGTTACAACAGAGTACCGTGAGTACACGTCATCAACTCAGTTGTTTAGGTTAGCCTCTGGTTTGTTTTAACCCATTTCATGTTGACTAAAGTGTCGTCGATTTTAAATTGAATATCACGAGGTGCAAAACCCATAAAGCGAAACAATTATTCAAGCACACGTGATGAAATGATGTACCTCACTGGGAAGCGTAATCCTACGTATACGCTGACATGAGTCAGTCTTGTAACACGATTGAACACCCGAATGAATCATGCTCATTCGGATAGATGATATCCAGAAATGATTTCTAGAGAAATAAGCAATGTACAAGTGAAATGTGTTTCGAACTGACGGTTCTTGGTCACACTAAAGTTGAGATCACTATTCTATCACTGCACGTGGCAACTTGTTATCAGTCATTAGGGTAAAGACAAATGTGGTGCAAAAACGACTCTGCAGTTAGCAACGCGAACCGCTACTGAGATATGGAATTCGAGTATACCTAAGCGTGCTCACGTGGTCTCAAGGTCATGTGTTTGTAAACAAACAAGCTTTTCGGATAGTTTAAATCGAAGATAATCCACGCTCGATCAGGGTCATCGCGTTCAAATAAGAATCTCACGTAGCCCACTTTGAAGGGGAGAACTATAGAGTCGGGTTTCGTCCATATTAGAACTCCCCAAGTGGCACCTATCTCAGTCTGCAGTGGAGTTTAAATTCCGGTCTTTATGCTAATGAATCTAGCGGGTTAACTGTAACGCCCTTGACTCTGCAACAGACATGATTGAGCAAACAATCCAAACGCTCAACCTTGTGTGAACAGTGCTCAGATTGCAACATAATTTTGAACGAATACTAATCAGAATCGTGCTACTCAATCTAATCAACAACCTTGTGATCACAACTTCTCGGTGAGGTGGGACAGTGAAAGCCGTAAGGAAACTGTCTTGCTGATGGCGCCCCACTTTCGCTTACAGCTCAGTTGTTTGCCTGCAAGGTATAGGCACCTTCATGTCATATGTCTGAATGTAGACGTAGGTAGGTTTTTTTAGCGGTCACGTCCCTTCCCGCCCTCCTCTTTTTTTTCTTCTTCATGGGTTATGGCAGTTAAGCATCAGTGTGAACCAGTGATGTATTGCGGTCGGTTCCACGAAATCCACTTAAGCAATTCGGTTGTTTAAATCCGACAAGCTTTCAAACGACCAGTTCTAATCACCACCTCTGGGAAACAAACTCGATGTGGCAATCGATTACTTAATGCAAACCCACCATGATTTCAATTGCAGCAGCTTGTATGTGCGTTCCAATTAGGAAGCCGCTCTAGTCTGCTCTCATTACAAATAGACAGGTCAATAAGTACTATATTCCTCAAGACACTGTGCAGCCGAATGTGCACTAAAAACCGACTCACTATCCCTTGCATACTGACATTTGACGACCAGTGAATGCCCTCCTGAGCCTTATCCCATGCCCACCAACGCTTAACCATTTACAATTGTCTTTGCCACAAGACTTCAGACAACTCAAACAGTTAGTGCAAGAAATGGCTGTCACCCTAATGGCAACGATCCGGATTACATGCAAAAGTAGCAAAGCTGACTAGAAAGTAGACATATGGGAGAGGAACAGCCCAAAACCTTCAGTTCGTACGGAATCTCATCACATGACAGCAAGCAATGAGTGGCGCTCACTTTGTCTGTAAGTCCTCTTGTGAGCGTAATTTCATCAGGTGAAATCGGCTCTGGAGGATCCCTTTTCGGTGTGACCAACGAAAGTGATTCATCTATGGCCGACGAACCAATGTATGTTCTCAGTTGTTGGAGTTGAGTGTAGGCTTCATCCTTGGAGTGTTGAACACAAAGTCTGTCTTTGCGTGAGACCCGTAAACTGGTTTCTAATTCACGATTACGAGCTTCAGATAAGGCCAATTTGGATGCCAGCGAAGCTAGTTCGTCCGTGGCAGCACAATGATCGGTGTGGCTAAAAAGGAGACAAGGAATATTTGTGAAAAGATGACACTCAATATAGGACCTTCCACGTCTAGATGTTGGAGTCTCTCAGGACAGTAAGACGTTCATCATCAAACAAATCTGAAACTAACACAACCATTGACGAAGTGTCAGATCCCAGGAAGTGGAGACGTAGAAATCAAGGAGTGTGATGCACCTGAAATGGCAGCGCCACTTAACAGTGTTCATACTCAATAGGGAGTAACATCTACTCAGTGACCAACCCAAACAACCGCTTATCCAAGCCAGAAAGATTTATACAAGGATGTTGTGGTGTTCTGAGGGTATCAAAGATATCAATCCCTTTCACGGACTAGTTCGTACTTGTAAGTTAGTGGGAAATGATACCCAAGAACTGAGTGGATTAGTAACTGCGAGTGGACTGTCTGGA
Source organism: Paragonimus westermani (assembly GCA_008508345.1). Taxonomy (NCBI): domain Eukaryota; kingdom Metazoa; phylum Platyhelminthes; class Trematoda; order Plagiorchiida; family Troglotrematidae; genus Paragonimus; species Paragonimus westermani. The sequence goes on from QNGE01003554.1 coordinate 76,693, forward strand.
AGACCTAGAATAGGGGGACCGTCACCGTTTAAATTTCCCAAAACATAATGCACTAGGCGAAGGTCATTCCTACTGTCAAATGAGTAGAAGATGTACAATTTGTGACAGAATCACTCTTTCGTAAGCTATTACTATTAATATGCAGTTTAGAGCGGTACTGCTCCGTACACCGCTACTAGCCGAAGATAGACACGATAAGGCCATACGGATACATAGGATGGCTGTTATCCCAATGAAGCTAGTAAGGTATATCTTTTGCATTTTCGTTGGAAAGTTTTACACATCGACTAGCCCTCTGCCTGCCGAGCGAATTACAGACAGCAAGGTTCGTATGATTCCCATCTTCATTTCGATTGTTGTAGGCTCCGGATACACCTTCAGCTAGCAATCTCAAGGGTTTCAATGTAAAGTTTTATTCAAAACGAACATGAGCCTAGTAAGAAGACAATGTGGACATAGCCCTCGATAATCTGAACAGTGATGTCAAATAACGTGGGGGAACGAAAAGAACATCGAAGAGACTAAGAACTAGCAAAACAAGGCTAAGTGCAAGAACCAGAAAAGCTATGATGGCAGGCACGTCATTCACTGCGACACAGATATCTCGCGCAGACCTTCCAACCAGTGAGCTGAGTGACTACAAGGACCCCAGTTGGGCAAGGGACAGTCTGGGTCTCCAACTATCGTGACAACGTTGTTGCTAAGCCGCCGTGAGGTTTTACCCAACTGTTGGCGGTCATAGTAAATAACGTCCCGTGCGGAAAACGCTCGGTTGGAACGCACACTGCGTGATCCAATCATCGCATCTCAGCGGCTGTCAGCATATTCAGAGCTACATGGAATCCGGCGACAGTTGGACATGAAGGTTACCGACGTGATGGAAAGCCAAATCTGTTGCAACTGCAAACCACATTTTACCACAGCTAACTTCCATAACTCATGCGATTCGTTCTAAGCGTTCAGTAGATTCTTTCACCTGAGTCGAAATGAGCAATTTGGTCACCAATACCTTCTAGTAGGCTGTTCTAACCTTTGACTCAATACGCTGGTTCGTCCACGGTAGAATCAGACGATTGGAAGAAAATCAGGTTCTCGTCCTTGATATAATTAACATGGCAAATCTTGGTCCAGAAAATACGCGGCAGTCGCCGTTAATTGTGCCCAAGACAAGCCGAAAGAAAAACAACTTTGTTCTGCTCCGAAAACGTGTGCGATAAGGAGGAAATTGCAAGGTACTTATAGGGTGCATAGTGACCTACCGACATTCACGAACCAGAAAACTGACATACATCAAAAAGGTAGCTAAGGTCATTAAACTACCACTGAGCATAACGGAATAGACCAGACAAGTAATAAAAATAGTGAGGGCTACTTCTCGAATGTTCACTACATTTCTGTCTATTGTGGTTGGGTGGGATCGTTTTCACGAGGAAGGAGGCGGTTTTGGACGGAAGAAATGGGTTCCTCTAACATAGGCTTCTCTTGAATGATAGTTAGATATCCTGTAATCACAAATGTAGCAACTGAAAGCAAACAACGGGACAAAAACAAGCTCGCATAACAGCATGATTCGAGATAAAAGTGTCATACCAAAATAACACACGGCAGTTTGTAACAGAGTAGCAACACCTGCGACTGACTAATCAGTTTGTGTCCATCGGTGAAAAACACAGCCTCCACGGTCCACGTGTGACACAATGCCTTTTTCTGTGATGACATGTGGTGCTCGAAATACATAAAACGTGAGATACGCACACCTGCCGCAGTTATTCACTGTCGTCAGTTCATTATGCCTAGACACTGAACATACTACCCAGTTGTAACTCATCTGTAGAAAAGCTATTCAGATGAGTATTCAAATCTCCGGCTAGCAAAATGATTTCGAATTATCCAGCCTACATCGGAAGATCGATGATGGCATCATAGAATACGCTCTTGGTAGCATACGAACAACTAATCGCTGGAGCGTACTTCGACATAGTGGACAAACAACACTTTTCTGACTCTCGTTGACAGACTCCAGTCAACGTACTGAGCATGATAGTGTACAACCTAGCATCGGTAGTAACTGCTCTGGCGCGGAATAATGTGGACTTTAGGAACCCCACTCCGAGATAACAGGAAAACGAATTTTTTTGAGGACCCAACTCAGAGAGAGCGACTCAAGCGTCTGACTCAGCTACTGGTGAGAAACTTACCTAGCCCGAAGGCGCAAAAAATAAAACGGTCTAGTCACCGCTACGCGCACTCGATATATTCGAAGGGACATCAGGCCTCTGAGTCGCAGCGAAATTGGTTCAACCGCATCCGAAAATGAGCGGTCAGTCACCGTTTAACGGTTCATTTGACTGGGGTTACTTTCCTAACCCCATTTTTCTATCCGGAAGACAGTAGTACCCAAATTATAAAAATAGCTTTGTTGTGTGCGCATGGAGTCACGCTTTACAAACTAGGCGTTCCCATAGGGTCAGCAGTGTGACATGCGAGTTCAACTGTTTTTCGTCTGACTGCTCCTTTCCGGCCTGTCTGACATGGTCGCACCTGGTGGGGTCGAAGTCTTAGTCAGCATACCATTCCAGGACGATACGGTGTGTAAGTCTGACCACCGTGTCAAGGTGGTGGGGAATGCCCTGAAGTGTGACTGAAGTCTGGACTGTAGACAGACCACTTCAAAACTGGGATCTGGCAAATAAAGTCACGTATTCCAATGGCATGACACATGAACCACTGCACTAACTATTGGATAGTTTCCTTCTATGATGCGCTTAATCGGTTATCCCAAAACCGTGACGTGATAACACCCCTCATTGGAAAACCCTGCCAGAATTAAGCCTCAAAAGCTCCAACTATATAGACTGAAACGATTACCACACATAGCTGACAAAACACGGAGCAAAACAGACGAGACAACCATATATGGCAGTCAGACATAGAGTGAATCAGACGAAACGGCCATGTACAGCAGTCAGGGTGTTAGAACAATCCACGTTACGCGGGGCATCAGAAAGTGAAAGCGAGAAATCACGATTCAGATAGCTTGCAGTTCTATCGCGCGGTTGCAATTTGATTGGCTGAGTGGAGTAGTACAGATCAATCCACCTGAAACTGGGTCGGTCGATTGATATGGTATGATGAATCTCGACCGCCTCGTTGAATGATGTGCATCTTAACACCCTCCCCTTTGAGCTTACTCATCGTAGGTGCGTGAACGAGGATATACTTGGAGTGGGACCACAGAGGTCTTGGCGCGGCCTGATCGCCGAGGTGTTCGTAGCGTTTGACGACTTCTCTTGCACCTGAACGTTCTGCGTCACACTCGTGAGGAAAGCCACTCGAGGTGGTTGAAACGTAGAGTATTACAACTTGCTCGTAACGTTGTGTTATTCCAAATCTGTTCATCAGTTCTGCGTCTCTGTTGACCTCTGGTGTTGTCCAATAGCACTTCTACTGCTAGTCCTCGATTTTTTGGATGACAAATGGTCCGACCCGATTGGCGTACCGTATTCAAATATGTGAGCTAACTAGGACTTCGNTGTTATTCCAAATCTGTTCATCAGTTCTGCGTCTCTGTTGACCTCTGGTGTTGTCCAATAGCACTTCTACTGCTAGTCCTCGATTTTTTGGATGACAAATGGTCCGACCCGATTGGCGTACCGTATTCAAATATGTGAGCTAACTAGGACTTCGTGCAGCACTGCCCACGTGTCCATGTAGTCTCCATTACACCGTGGCCCTTGGCCAGTACCGGTTGACCAACCTAAACTGGACGGGATCGAGTTCCACGCCTTCCATTAAACTGATTTTTTATACCAGAAAACTCCTGTTAGGCGCCAGTGGCTTGCAAGGATGTAGTAATCATTTGTTGTAGTCTGCACCTCACCACAGCGTCAGCCGGAGATCCCTCCTCGGAACCTGTCGATTCCGAGTCGTCCGGTAACTGAAGAAGAACGTTTCGAAGATATCGACCGTGTTCCTCCCTTTTGGCTTTTTGAAGCGCTTTTCAGAACGCGTTCACAAACTGTTCAGACCGGTCGTTTGATTGCGGATAGTAAGCCGAAGATCGCATGGGATTAATGCCAATTCGCTTGCGGAAATCAGCGAATGCACTGGAAGTAAACTGACTTCCGTCGTCTGGCACGACTGCCTCCGGTACTCCGAAGCGGCCAAATATTTGGCCCAGCTTCCACCCCGCTAAGATTGCCGAATTTTGAAACACCGAGTTTCCTTTGTTCAGTTCATCCAGACAACAAGAAGACATACATTGCAACATGTAAGTATTTCGTTTATTTTCATCAGTCGGTTACATAAAACATTTGGTTATTTAGGTTAAGCGCGTAGCGTCAAAACAATGAAATCAGAGAACTTCGCGTAGTTGCTATCAGGATTCACTGCCACGGCAACGAAACTGATTGCGTAAGCACATTTTACCAACAAAGAGCCGGTGTGTGATGCCTGATCAACATTGCCTCGGAGAACGCTAACAATATAGGGTTGCGGCTGCGCAATAGGATTGTGAACGAAGTGGCGGGGTCAACCACATGACTTGTTGCGATTAGGTGTTTCGCGATCGAAGACGCCTGATTCCCGTTCGGGTGTTGGTACGCTGATCTGCTTTGAAACATTGTTTACACTAGCCACTTGGGAATGTGCTCCGCCTTCCTCTGTCGTAA
>QNGE01003555.1:0-11198 GCA_008508345.1 Paragonimus westermani
ATACGACGTCTCAGGCGCCAAAAACACTACCACGGATGCTCTTCCATGTGTTCATAACCAAAGCGCAGTTAATGATAACAGTATTGGCTCGGCAGTCATAGCTGCTGCGCAAGCCACTGATCCAGAGATCGAGCATCTTCGCCACAAGAGCTCTCTCACAATTCAGCCAGTGCCTCTGACATCTTCAGGGGGGGAAATCATCTGCGAAACTTCACATGGCACACCTCGTCCCTTAGAACGTGCACCCTTTCGCCGCGCAATGCTTGAGAAACCGCACATTTGTCCCATACTGGCATACGCGGCTCAGCCAAACTTGTCACTTAGCGGTTCGTGTGGCCTAGGATAAACCACGACGACCGCAATCGTAAACGTCCTCGCCTTTAGTGCCAACGTTCTAAAGTCCACCGTCACACAAAGAGCCCATGTTACTTCCACGTTTCCAGACGCACGTTTTCGCCACGTGCACGTCGATCAAGTATGTCCCTTACCACACTCAAATGGCTCTACTTATCAGATGATGTTCGTTAACCACTTCACAAGATGGCCTGCGGGCATACCGCTACTGAGCTGCTCATTAGAAACAGTAGCCAGTGCTTTCCTGGCACGTTGGGTGGGAAAATTCGGTTGTCCAGCAGTGGTGACGGCAAATCATGGATTACATATTGGAGGACATTTTGCGGTCATCTTTAGTAAGTTAGGGAGCAAGCACATTTGAACTACAGCTTACCATACGGCAGCAAACGGAATGGTTAAGCATTTCCATTGCTAGCTAGAAGCTTCTCTTGGTACACATACTAGTCCTTCTCAGAATGAGGAACTGCTGTCAGTTCGTTTTGGACTGCAAAACACGATTAAAGAGGACCTAGACGCTACTGCAGCCGAACTCGTTTTTGGTTGAACACTTAGATTGCCAGATGAACTCGTCACACCTGCACCTTTAGCACCGTACAATTACGGCAGCTACACAGCTCGGTTGGCGTACCACATGCGAAGGTTGGGCCCGATACAACCCAGAGAACACTCATCAGCCGTGCACGTGCAAAGCAAGCTGTCCTCTTTTACTCGCGTTCTTCTACGTACGGACGAACTGCGGAGACCACCGCAACCCTTATACACCGGGACCTATCGTGTCCTCGCAAGAGAAACGGAAACATTCACCGTTAACCAAAATGGCAAACGCGAGGTAGTTTCTGACGACAGGCTGGAACCAGCACTTACGAAAGAATAATCCGCCACGTCTGCGTCGACAAGTAGCGTTCCTCGACTGAATCTCCCGGTGGCAGCATAAAGCAACCTGACCCCGGGACCACGTACATTGGTGAACAATCCCGTACCCCCAACTCCTGCTCTCTCTACCTCTAGGGATAATCGTAGTGGTAGGGAGCTGCGCAAGCCCGTACGTTTTGTAGAGTATGTAAACACTCCTTATTTTTGGAAATGATGTCTTTCCAAGATAACATGCCAACATGCGCACTCATCGTTTTGGTCCGCCTGCCCTCCTGAGCCATGACGTGTCTGAGCTTAACGATATTGTTTTCGATGCAACAAAACAGAAAAACAAAATTTCTCACTTGAAGGTTAACTGCTTGTCTAATCATTTATTAATTTTTGGGTATTTCTGCATGCAAAAAAACGATAAACTGTTTTGATTTTTCCGCCTTCGTGGTTTTCTGGTGCATTGCAAGGTCCACCACCAAGATGACGTTGTTCTGGACCGCGTTTATTCGCCTGCTATTCTTTTCCCTTTCGAATCTATTAACTTTTCACAAGACGACAAAAAAAGAACATGAAACCACGGGGAATGACATTCAAAGTCGAAGTGTCTGTGAAACGTCGGTTGTGAAATTACTCGGTCCGCCGGATACGCTGATATGAAGGGTTATCTTTTTTCGCCTGTCCTGGGGGTCTGTTTTATCTGTATTCGAGCCCCATCCACTACATACCTTGCGGACAATAACAACGGTAGTGAGAACAAGTGACTCAGTAGAAGCGCATAGTATATTGTCGCATTTACAAGCATTCGGGTCATTTTAAAGTGCATGGACGAGTGAGCCGTTGGTCGTTTAAGCCGCGACCAATCAGAACACACTTCGAGCATTGGCACGAGTGTGGGGCACACAGGCTGCCTCGACGCGTATACAACAGGGTCCTTCACTGTAGTTTCTCTCTCGTCCAAGGAATCCGAACTCGGGGCATGGAGACAACTTTCATCTACCTATCGTGGAGCACTGGACAAACCCACCTCCGTTTCACTCAAGAGTTTGTAGGGTTGGGCAGCCCGCTGTGGTAGACATGAAATGCACCAAAAACTAATTAGCACAAGTAAACGAATCATACCAGTGCAGCAACCATTTTTCACCGTTTCCCTCCACCCACACCGAACTTGGACATTCCCCATCACACGCAATCATCCTTTGTTTGTATCTCCCTGTAACAGTGTTCAGTCGAAAAGACGTGATTTTTCCTTCTTGTCTGCAATAACGATGGCCTGTGTAATACTTACTAGCCTTCAGTGGGAGAGCCATGTAGTGACCATCATGAATAATATTTTGATAGTCGCAATCACCTTTACCTTTTTGATGATTTTGGTTTCTCACCTACTTTTGTTTTAGCCAGTCTGTTCATTTTGTAACATCAGTCCGGGGCTAAAATCGCAACTCGCTCCGTGCCTCGCCCGCTCGACGTGTTTCGTTGTACACTATTTCACATGGTCGACATCAGTGCACTGAAGGCAACGCGCTCAGTCTTTGTTTCCCATTGTTGATCGGTTTTTGATCGTCAACACTGACTGGGTAGTAATCCGTTGGAACAGCTCCAACAGACAGCGTCACAGAGTAGGCTCGGACGATGACCAATGTACAATTTCACATGCGACATAGGATGAATTTTGTACCGATGAGATACCAACAGATACTCCCAGCTAAAACCTCACCATGAGGATACTTCATCAGCCCAAAAATACACACGAATGAAAAAGACAAACTGTGCGCGGTAACACCAATTTATTCCTGATGGCAGTCAAATTAAAAAGATGTGAGCGATGTTTTGAAATAAGCGTGCAATTGGGCTCAACGAAATACCGTATACAAATATACAACAAAAGAAATAGCAAAATGTAATTCTGGACGCCACGGTTTGAGGAAGAATCCCAGACACTCCCAATCTGGTCGGTCTTTCTTGCTCAGTGTCAAGCGAGCGTCTGTTCACTTGAAATGCAATTATTGGAAACAGTGTATCACAGCTTTTGAAGACTACAGTGAATACCATTACCAGAGTATGATTATTTGGGTGATGAATTGTTAAGAAAATGATTATCCGGCATTGACTTGAGACAAGCTCTGGAGGAGCTGCTAAAGACCTCGGAATAAAGCCTGTCCCAGCGGTTATTAATCGCATGAGAAAAAACTTTTGCCCAAACAAGGTCCGTGGATGGAGCTTGAAAAGCTTCTTGTTATGTCCTCGCCGGCCATCTTCATTCGATATGGAGAGTTATTTCAAAATGTGTGAGAGAATGAATTGAGCAAGAAGTCGTCAAAATTCAGACAATGTTCGGTTTGTCTACCAAGCGGTACTTACTAGTAATGACTGGGTCGGGCAGATGGGGAATGTGATCGGAACGTTGCCATCTAGGGGCGTTGACATGCCGTGTCCACGCTCGTCATTGGATCAACGTCGATAAAGAAGTCGAGAATCCGCCTTCACAACTCCGGTTAGAGACTGGTGCTCAGTGTATCTTGGGTGCGTTAAAGTCGTTGAGACAGATGAGTAGAATGTCGTAGTTCTTGACAGTTTTTAGGTTTACGAGAAGAGTGTCATCGGAGGAGGAGTCGGATGAGGGAGAACGGTAAATAACCGCCACCAGTAGCGAGTTTCGGCCAAGCAATGCTAAATTAAGCCACAGGGCGTCACATCCACCAGATGACTTGAATTCCGGGATAGCCGCGGGTGTTGGGAAATACTACTGAAGGAAAATCGCAGAATCCCCATTCCCCCTCGAGCGGAGTCAGCTTGGTGAACCGAGTACCCGGAGACACTTAGTACATTATCGCTGACATCACTTGTGAGTCCGGTTTTCGTAAAATCGAACATATGTGGTTGAGTGTCATGAACTTACTGTCCGGTTTCCCATTATTTATTAAAAAGACAAACAATTTGTATACATGTACTTAGAAGCCAACTCCCCATTTGCTTTCGCGATGAGAGGGGAAAGAGCGTGTGTGGAAGAGCTTGAAAAATAAGACCTCGAATTGAGGAGGGGTGTGGGGTTGAGGTCGGTGTGTCCTGCTGTTTTTTTTGACGGCCGTTATTTGAGAGTGATAACGCCATCTGTAGGTATGTCAACGACCCTACGGGACGTTTGATCGTGATGGAAATAATCCGTAGGTAGTAAAATCCCTCATTTGACGGCAACAGAATGAGTCGTCAGCCAAAATCGGATGGTATCCCAGGGATAGCACCCAGAAATTTCGAAATCATTGATTTCTATGACAGACAGAATCACGAGACTTGAAAACTTTTGTTTTGGTCGACCGTTAATCGGTTTGTCATTCATTCGGCGCAGAGATCAAAATTGTCAAGTTTAACAATATAGAAACTGTTTCGCATGCAATTTAACCTTCTCGCTGAGGTTTTCTCCTTGTTATCTATTTCAAGTCGCCCACCTACGTACTACTCGGCGAGTTCCACACAACATGAAAGTCCCTAGAACTGTGACATTCGATTCCCCCTGGACTTACTTGTTTGGAAAGAGTAAAAAAACAGTTATTATTGGGACTTAGATTTTTGGTTGCCATTAGCGTTGTGCGGATCACTGTCCCGTCTCTGTATCGCCAATACACTGGTTGTGTTTGTTCGTTACGTTTTTTCTCGGGTTATGGATTGCATCGGGACTCTCTGTGATCGCTGTCCTATGTATATATTTGTCGTCTTGTTACAAAATGATTGTTGTTTTGACGGCATAAATGCGTCTTCCTCTGAAGTAGTCTTCCATTTCTGGTTTTTGTTTGACCGCCTCTTGCTGATAGGTAAATTTGATGGGATATGTAATGACATAGTTTCTCTGGGCTTAATGCAGGGGAAGTCGATTTCATCCTACATTTATGTGATGGGTTATTTACAGGGCTTGAAAGATGCCTCCGTGGATCTGGAATTTCCTAGCTTCAGCGAGTTTCGAGGTTGTTCAGATAGATACATGAAGGATTACAGTGTTTTGTACGTGCTCGGTTCAAGCAAAAAACCAGGCAGTGGACGCTTGAAGTATGATAATGGGAGTGTGATTGCTGATGAGTTTACGTGTTAGTTAGCGCACCGGTGTATAAAATGCAAACGACGTGAGAGCGAGAACCGTGGACTACAACGAGTTTATTGAGTTTGGTTCACACACTTCCCACTGCACAGTTCCCGAAATACGTGCTACCAATGCAAAACAACCGAGGTGAGAGAAGAGTGTTAACTTGGCCCTACGCTGTGCGTATTGTGCATACACCGTTAACATGAGCGGTTATCTGCGCGAAAACGAAAGGATATTTTCCCACTTAGAATGCATGAGCATTGTTGATGCGGAGTCGTCCGATGGAATACCGTTTACTGAAACGCCGTCGTGTGTTTCTGCTGCAGGTGCAGAAACAAGAGTGGACAATTCGGGTCTGCTACGATTTGTGACTTATTCTTTGCTCGCCGTCTGCATCTCAACCCCTCTTTCCGAGAGTGGTCGAGAGACACGCCTTTTAGGTTGGCGTTGGCGGACTTCGAATCCACTGTTTTTCTCATAACTGTTTCGGAGGACAGTATAGCAGTACGAGGTTTGTGACGTCCGAGGAGAAAGCATATGTTGGCTGGTTTAGCTAGCTCAGTTGGAGAAGAGGTAGTGGGACAGCGACCTCAAACAAAAACTATGAGGGGTTTCTCTTTCATTTTTTACCCATCTTCTCTGTACATACAAATCTGTATCTGGTTTCGTATGCGTGTTCAAGAATGCGCTATTTGACAGCCGAACGTACATACGTGGTTATGAGCAGGAAAGGAGGTTGAGGCCAAGAATGAGTGCTGGAGTTGCGATTGAAGCTAATTTTTAACGCAACTACGGTTGGACCAACCGCGATATCTTCCGACAGAGATTTAAAGGCGTTGCAGACTCGAACACAGAAGAAACTATTATAAGCCAAGTCTTCTGTACTGATGGTATAGTCTCGGGGAAGGCTCCTGTGCACGCTAACATCCGTGGGGTTAGGCAAGGATATGCACGTATGGTGAAGGAATCCTCAGGACCATGACCGCTAGCATTAAGTCGCCCCTTTCTTCGTAGTATCCCAGGGAAAAGAGATTGTGTCCGAGTAGCCTTTCAAGGTGGGATTTTGCACCCAGCACACGAACTGCTTTCGTCACACGCCTCTGGTCGGTTTCCAAAATAAGTTTGTTCGTCTGTAAGTGGGAACCCAAACATGGGTACCTTGCTCTAGGTAAAGACGAATAACTCTTGTATTTTTTCACAGATAACTTCGGGAGAGTTAGTGCACTGTTATTTTACTTGGCGCTTGCTTCGGTATTGATAGAACTCTAGAAACACTGTCACAGGGCAGTTCCAAGTCACTTTTTCTGTCCCCAACTTACAGTGCTAATAAAACTCGATTGACTTTGCTTTGAACTATCTATAAAATGCACCAATACCATCCTGTATTGCGCTCGCGTCACCAGTATCGCGGAAAACACGTCAAATCTTAGCATCATCAGCAAGCAGCATTAGTGGAAATCACACTTAAAATGGCGTGTCAATGATGAAGATATAGAAAAGTGGCAGCCCCAGGATGGAGCCCCGTGGAACTCCGATGGACTGAGCCTGGTTGATTCATCGATTCAGCGATTGATACACGGGTTTGAGGCAGCGGCCCGGATCCAGTCGGTTTTCCTTGCTCAGTGTCAGCAGGTGTCTGTTGACCTGAAAGGCGATCCTTAAAAACAGGGTGTAGCACCGCTCTTGACCGCTCTTGAGAATAGAAATAAACCCCCTCCCGCACATGAAAAAAACGATTTAATACATAGGATTCGAGCTAGCGAAGGAGGATACCCGTGACATAACATCAGCGGAGCTTGTTGATTTCAAGAGGGTTTTCCAAATGATCAAGGTGTTAGAAGGCCAATCCACCAAAACAATCTAGTCAGGACATTGGTGACGGCTGATGAAATCAGTCATCATTACAAGCCAGCCAGGCCCTTGGTGACGGCTGACGGAATCAGACATCAACAAAGCATTGAGGTGGGACGTCGGACCAACAAGCAGGAGGCGTGAAAGTGAGCGTGGGAGTTGCGACAGGTAGGTAAGTGCAAGTGAGCGTGTGTTTCGCGACAGGTGGATACGTGCAAGTGAGCGTGGGTGTCGCGCTAGCCCGAGAAACTAACACTTATTGAAATGGCCTCACCTGGCCACTTAGAAGCGAAGTAACTTAAACAAGCAGACAGTGATTCAACAAGTAAATGGCCATATTTAGCCACTATTTCATGATATATATTTACAGGCATTTTATTTATTCGGTCGAACTGGTATTTGACAGTACAGCGTGTTTTTTCGTAACCGTGTCTTTCTTGCCTCCGCGCAAGTAGACTAGGGGAAGCCGCATAGCAGGGACCCAGGCCTAACAGTCAAGCCGTATTAGAGCGTTTAGCAGGGGGAAGGCACTTTACATCACAAGGTAAATAGCGTCAACCGCCTCTCCCTCCGTCAGCATCAGGGGTCCACCGGCCTAAAGTCAAAAGCATCTTAAGAGTACGTGAGCAACTGCGGAGGAAGCCGTGTTGCTCGATGCGGAAGCAGGCCTGTGATGAAAGATGTTTGGAGAGTGAATCCCAGATCAACGCTTCAAACGTCTTGGACGAACACGATAGGTCGGCAATCAGGCAACAGTCGCAAGGCTCGTTGTGCTGCCTGGATTTTAAGATGGCATTGTTATTTGCCGACTTCCAGCTCTTGGGCACGGTTCCCACAGCAACAGACTGTAGACAGGATGCTTAGCGGGGACAGCTAACTGTACAGCCCCATGGGCAAGAACTAAAGAGTATATATACAGTCTGGTCCTGAAGACGCCTAATCATCCTAAGGTTCGTTGACACAACACCCCCGTGGTATCTACCGTGAAGACTCCTCCGGATGTATCAACAGCGATCGTTACGGGGCAGTCCAGCACGCTGTTTGTAAACAGAGCACTGTAAAATTCAACACATACGAATTCGGTTTAATGGGTTTAAAAACCAGCGACGGCTGTGACAATCAGGACAGTTAAGTTTTTCAAACATCAGGACTGTGTATGACCTGCAGGGAAAGGTAGCTTTAGGTAGAACTCTGGGATAGGTGGGCCTGATCCCATGTACCTCGAAGCTTACGTAGGTGGGCACGACACCATTTGACATCGGTTTTCCCAGTCCGTTGCAAATTGAGCCAGGTGTAGCCAATAAAAGTGAACGAACTAATGTTTCCGTGGTTGTTAAGAGCAACTTTATGTCCACCAAGTGCTGCGTTTGAAGATACACTCATAAATTACACTTTGATCCGCGGGCAAATCCCTATGGGGGAAATAGAAAAGAAACATGGTTGCGAAGAGTCTAGCGTTTGCAGTCGCAGGTTTTCGGCGTTGCTTCACTTTTTGTGGTTTGCGCGTGACCAACGAAGGGCTAAGCAGCGCCATGGCTGTCGTCGTATTCCGTAGAAGACACCGGAACCACTCATCAATCGTGTAGTACCACAGCATCTCAGCGAAAATCCTTTTTTCTCTAGCCCACCACGTGTTTCTACCGGATCAGTCGTGCCTTCCTAACATACTTCTCTTTATGAACAGTCTAACTGATGCCAAGGACTACAGTCTTGTTACTAACGCGATTTTCCTTTATTTCGCCAAATCATTTGACCTAGTGCCTCACGGTCCACTCTTACATGAACCAGAGGCACACGGTGTTCAGGCTGAGATTCTGGGCTGGTTAGTCTCGTTCCTGAGTAGCCGAACTTCCAGAGTTAGAGTGGGCTCTACCATCTCTTCTTCCGCACACATCTCACTAAATGTGTCTCAGTGCTCTGTTCTTGAGCTGCCACCATTTACAGTTTCTGTCAGTGATCCGCCAGAAGTTATCTCCGGTAACTCCATGCTGCATGCGGATGGCCTCAATATTTGGGACTCCCATTACCTCGTCATTCTTCGAGTTTACCTCCTTGATATCAAGCAGTAGTCACGTTCGCTAACGATTCAAGTTCACAACGAGTTACGCGTAATCTGTTGATCCAACAAATGCTTCTCAATATTCAACGACAGAGATAATTTATCCTCGGAACGGTTAACGAGAAGGCGCCCGTGATAACTGGATTTAATACGGTACCAACTGAATCAGTGTACAAGAAAATTGTGTCTTTCCTCGAATGTGAAAATCCTCAGAAATCAAAGAAAGAAAGTGCCCGCACAACAATTTGACAACCAGACACCGATAAACAATGGTGGACGATAAACCGGGTTGGGCTCACTCAAACAGAAAGGTCATTGGTTTGGTCAGAGAAAAACGACTGTTCATGCATCAAGAAACGACGGGAATCATGAGTTACTCGGGGAGAAATACGGAAGAAAAATGTCTAATTTCGGCGTTTAGAAGTTTACAGAGCTCGGACTAAATAGGGGTGAGGGAAACGGTTGAAGTAGACGGTGTAAGAACAATGATGAGTAATGTATCTCATTTGGGGAAGAGAGCAAGGCGTAGGGCCATCTTTCAACATCAAGCAAACCTCAGAAATCTCAAAATAACGCAACAAACCGAGACAAAATCAGCAATGATGCCTTTCCATCAACAAAGACAAATCACTAGGTGGGGATCTAGGGAGTGTTCACTACACATACGGTGGAAAAGCTGCTTGGATGGCCAAACTGGACCTCAAGGGAGATCTAGGAATCCGGCTGTACGTCAAACTCTCTTCTTCTCCGATCATCTTGGAAAAGGCAGCTAAGAAACGCTATACTATATTCAGCATGGTTAGGCGAACGTTCCCCTCTATAGACAGGAAACTTTTCCAACCTCTTTATGGGGCATATGTCGGACCTTTACCTGGATGTACCAACTCAGTAGCATTTGCTGGTCTAAAAAAGAACAAACGCGCCGAAGCTTTTCCAACGAGCTCTTGTGAAAGCAGTACTAGGTCTTCAAAACGGCTGGAAATCCGTGATCTTTACCCACCCCAATATCGAGGCGACCTGGTCCGCACTCAATTCCCTTTCCCTGTAGTTCCTGCAGAGACATTCTTCACCCATGCGAAACAGAATCGTCTGCGAGGTCATGAGAACAAGCAACATAAGTTAAGGCCCCGGCCCCCTGTTAGACAGACTTTTCTCTCCCACAAAGTGGTGACCAAACGGAATGTGCTACCAACAATCGTTATCAATGCCGCCTCCAGGTTTAGATTGAAGGCGTTGTTATACTCATATTTTCTTAGACGAAGTGGCCACTAAAACAGGCTGTGTTGCTCATTCTATCTCAGGAATTCTATCACTCTTTGATTATATTGTGACCCTCGAGAACAGTGGTACACCAATGTTTTCAATATTATTTTCCAAAGTAAATGACACTGGCATGACATCGGGCGAAAATTGAATCGCCGCGGTACACGAGCCCCCAGCCTTCCACCCACGTATCAATCACTGGGTCACTGTGGCAGCTGATGTTGCACTGTCGGCCAGTCCGTAGGAGCCTGATAAATCACAACATCCCGCTCTTCCAGTTTGGGGATTGAAATAAAGTTGGTGTTTCGCATCGCTAGTTCCAGTACACCACCACCCAACCACTGCCTTGCGATAAAACTTTCCATTCAAAGGATTTGGCTGCGAAAAATATTCGTCCTCCTCTATAGGTCTGGGCCTCCTGGTAGTAACTCAGCCTACATACAAAGATGAATACTCATAACACCAATAATCCCACACTACATCAGCCGTCTTGCAGGATAATCCGCTGCACACAGTGGGGTGGTGTTTGTAACATGCAGGCCAGCCGACTCTACTCTGGATGCCCGTGACTTCGCGGACCAACCTTCGGGCAACGTGGACGCACCAGGGGACAACGCTCTTCCGAAGTAGGGGTTCGTACAACAGTTCTGAAAAGAGAAACAATACGAACAAACATGAGCCGAAGGCCCAGTAAGCCATGCACACGACTTACACAAACGAAAGCTAAAACGGCAC
>QNGE01003555.1:11504-55255 GCA_008508345.1 Paragonimus westermani
CGGCTCACTCGTCCATGCACTTTAAAATGACCCGAATGCTTGTAAATGCGACAATATACTATGCGCTTCTACTGAGTCACTTGTTCTCTACCGTTGTTATTGTCCGTAAGGTATGTATTGAATGGTGCTCGAATGCAGTTACAACGGGTGGATAGGCGAAAACGTACTACTGCTGATCCTTCCTCTTCTGTCCTACCAAGTTTAGCTTTCAGAAACCCTCGACCTCCATTTCTTGTGATTACACTACCGTTCCCACGACAGATATGGCTCATCATAGCAATGCAGCCGGTAATTTCTACCCCTTGTCATTCAGCTTCAGGCCTCCCTCGTCCCTATTTTAGACCAGGAATGCGAATCAGCATGGGTGCTTTTAACGTCCGCACTCTAAAACAGATAAGTCAGCAGACCTCACTCACACGAACGTTAAATTCCTTGAATGTTAGCATCCGCTGTATCTCGGAGGCTGGGGTCCAGCACAGTAGCCAACGTATGTAACTAACAGCACTTGCATTGTCTATGCGATACTGGTCATGCACTCCGGGTGACTGCACGACCGTCGTCGGCGATCAGGCCGTGGTAAGTATAATCCTCGGCTTGATGACCATATTCGCATCATTAGATTGGACTTCTGTTGGCGGCAGACTTTTTGCAGTGCACTTGGCAGTTTCTATCAAGACCAGCTCGAGACAAGACTTTCGAAAGTCTAGCCATTGTCTCTTTACGCTGCTCACTGACTGTGGTGACGTCGGCAACAAGGACGCCTTTTATTCAGATCTGGCCACTCTCCTTCCATCGACTCGTGGCTCTGGTGTGGTCATTCTGGCCGTATATATGAATGCCCAAATCGGCTGCCATGGTGAGGCTGAATCTTGTCCATGTGGCAGGTTGGAGATAGCATCATATCGGTCGGATAATGGCGGGCGATTGTTGCAGCTGTGTGTTGAGCATGAGTTAATTTTAGCCAGTGCTAGTTTGGGGCACCGTCACTGTTATACTTGGTGCCCGCCTTCTCGGAATCATAAGTGATCTTCGAAAAACCGGATGGCTCTCGTTCGTATGTGGCGCAGCTCAGTTAAGATCTGTTGCTGTTATCAGGGCATGTGCGTTGGTAAGTTTTCGTTCTGTTCTTACTTTCTCTGGGCAACGACATCACCGACAGCAACAGCTGGCTGATGAGCAACCGACCGTGTTTCCGGTAAAGCATTAGTACCTAACTAGCCCGAAAGGAAGGTTTAGCTTATGTCATCCAAAACATCCAAGCAACTATTGGACCCAAACCAAACAAGTGACTCATAAAACAGATATTGTAGAGTGCAGCACGGTGGCTCGTGGATTATTCAAACATAGCGGGTCAGACGGATCACTTCCCTTGGCAGCGCATATAACAGCTTCAAGAAGGATATAAGTTGGAGGCTGTACTAAAGACTAATTCTATCGGTGAATATCTAATTAGTTGCTCAAGTGCAGGAGTACATCGACGAAATATGTGGACAAACTATCACCGCTGTATTCCCATAATTCAGCTTAGGTTAGGTCGTAGAATGAATCGTCTAACAATTTCAGCAGCGGCATGTCTCAAAGCTTTCACAGTGCTAACCTTTGTTATCGACAGAATAATGAGGGTTCGTTTGAGCCATTCCCGATGTCCTAGCTTGGATCTTTTACTTGGTGGAAGACTGACTGGTCTTGATCAACCCGACAACAAAGTGTTTGACAACTTCAAAACAATGCAGACAGTGTTCCACGCAACTTGGTGCACTGTTCAGTAATTCGGAATGCACTTCACTTTCCAAAATGTAAGGCACTTTTGCAAGACTGCCGTGATCACGTAGACTCAGCCGTATATAATGAACTTATTAAGTTTGTTGACCCGTTTATAAACCTGGAGCGTTTTGCCTGTCACCTCAGAGGTATTGGAAAGGAGATGAAAGTCCGCTAGCCTAGAAATCCTCTAGCGACAGAGAGGTTCAAGGGTCGTGAGCATAACGCGGCTGTAAGGGTTATGCCACTATGCGCTTGCGTAAACTGTCCACCCGATATGAACCGCCAGTGTGTTCTCTGGATCGCCTGTATCGAGTGACACCAACGATTAAGCAATGAAGATGTTAGGAAGGGGGCATTTAGTGGTGGTAATCAAAGGCTTACTTCAAGGCTATCCGCTGTCACCGTTTTTGTTTAATTTCGTCTCCGGCACTCACAAGATGCCGGCGTGGACGTCCTACTTGATTATGCTGACGACGAGGTGTTGCTGTTTGACGACTTCCAAGCATCACAAACAATGTTACACGTAATTTACCGTTCCACTAAATGCGCCTTACAGCCTCAAAATGCATTGCTCCTGCATGATTGCTCTGATCACGTAGATTTGATGTTAGATAATGTGGTCATGGAGGTTGTTGCCCGGTTCGTATACCTGGGAAGCTGCATCCGCGGTGGCGGTGTAGGGAATGAAATAGAAGCGCGTATCTCTAAGGCTAGGGCGGTATTCGCTAACTTGAGGCATCTCTGGCGACAGAGGGGTATTTCTCTGAAGCTTAAAGGTCGTGTATATAAGACAACGGTGAGGGCCGTATTACTTTACGGCAGCGAGACCTGGCCGCTCAGGGTAGAAGACGTGAACCGTCTTCAAGTATTTGACCACCGATGTCTGCGTTCAATCGCTCGTATCGGGTGGCACCAGCGTGTAAGTAACGAAGAGGTTAGAAAGGGGGTGTTTGGTAGTGATTGTCAAATGAGTTCTTTCGTCCAATATCTACGTTTGTACAGGCTTAGATGGTTAGGTCACGTATCAAGGATGCCAGCTAGTCGTCTTGCACACCGAGCACTGTTCGCTGACACTGCGACCGACTGGTGTAAGGTGCGAGGTGGACAGATAATGACCTGGCGTAGGGAAATTAAGTCGTTCACGACGGGGTCGGCCACTGTGAGTCGTGTTCGTCTCTCGGGCTGGGGTCTTCGCGACTCACAGAGTCGGTAGCTGTGAACGTTAGGTGGGATGGCGTCTAACCGAGCTCAGTGGCGTGGATGTTGTCTTTGTTTGGCCGATTTGTCTGTGAAGTGGGTGCATCTAATGACGCGGGGCAGCGAAAGCCGTGAGCAAGCTGTCTTGCTGATGACGCCTTACTCTCAATTGCAGCTCGGTTGTGTTGTTTGCAAGGTGTAGACACCTTGATGCTGGATGTAGACGTAACTATTTCTGGTAGTTAGGCTCTTTTCCTTCCATTTCTTCTCCCTTGCTATACGTGGTTTGCTTTTTTCCCCCATATTTGTGTAGCATTTGAGCGGTTGTTTTTTCCTTAGTTGTTGTGTGGCGGTTAGGCATTGTAACATGCAGGCCAGCCTACTCTACGCTGGATGCCCGTGACAACGCGGACCAACCTTCAGGCAACGTGGACGCACCAGGGGACAGCGCTCTTCCGAAGTAGGTGTTCGAACAATAGTTCTGAAAAGAGGAAAAACACAAACAAACATGAGCCGAAGGCCCAGTAAGCCATGCACACGACTTACACAAACGTAAGCTAAAACGGCACCGACAACACAGCAGCACGCCCCGTCACACAACTCAAATTCAATTCGTGCGCGCTCGCTGGTTTCGGCTGCGCGTTACAGCATTAGTGTGATATATTGCTGTCTACGATAATGATAGTTTGGTGGTGATTATCTGGCGGGTTGTTCTGTTCAATTTTTCAGTTTGCACAGACATGTATGAATCGTGCGGCTGACTGTTGTAAGTTTCGAGGTGGGTCGGATATGATCTGGCGTAACGAAATATGTCAGTGTATGATTTTGTTGGTCACCGCCAGCTGTGTACGACTCCCTGTCTTGAGCCTTCGAGTTTTTCATATCTGGTGGCTGGAGAAGTGATGGGAAAAGCACTTTTCCCAAGAATTCGCGATATTTACAAAGAGAAATGGGTGCGTTAATATTGAGAAGTCGATTGTCCGCATCAAGCTGGAAAATGTGAGTTTCGCGATTGTATGGTGGATCTACAGAGTACACGGAAACTCAGGTGTGAATGGAAGTCGAAATCTGATAAAAAGGAAAACAAATAATTCACAATAGTTCGTGGAGGCACGTTGGTTTGGTGTTCCACTACACCAAATGAGGATTCTCCAATGATACTACTTGTCGTGTCCCCCAGATGGTCTCGATGTCACGACCGAGATAATTCCGACGACAGATAAATAAATAAACAAATTTGCCGAACTAAACGGTTGATTCCGCCGAATTCTAACTCTTCCAAAGATTTGTACGCCACCGGTCCTGAACGCGAACAGAAAGCAGAACTCGCGAACTCGGAAGTGTAATATTTTAAATTATTGATTACTCTGTGGATTGATTAACCTCGTTCAAACATCATGTGTACTTGTGAGGTTGCAGAAGATGAAAAGGCATGAATAACCATAGAAAATATGAAGTGGAAAATAGTGTAGAAAACGCTACACTTGCCACTTTTTAGTCCGTTAAGTGTCCTAGAAACATGGCCGCCGAAATTTTGTAATTGCAACTGCTGTGGCCTGCTGTTTCGCCCCCGGGCTGAGCCCTATATTAAGCTCGTTCGAAGGCCTTCTTTCTCCTTTCTATTTGGGTGTTCCTAAGTTGCGAGTGTTTGATCCAACACTTGCGTTTTGATAATTCGTGTCGTTTTCGACAATGTTTCGTTTCGTTCGTGATCGAGGTTTTGTTCGTTCTTGTTTTCCTCCCTCACGTGATCGTGACATTGCGTTAGATGGGATGACAGTTAATCGGACCCAGCTACATGGTGTTATTTTTTAGCTGAGCTGTCTGCAAAGCAAGTGTAGTTAAAAACAGTGGCACTGAAACGCGTAAAGTGATTTTCATGCTGGTTGCGCCTCACTTTCACGTACTTCCCGGTTGTTTGCTTGTAAGGTGTGTCGGATTACAGAAGTGGCTTTTTATTAGTTGTCTTATCTCTTTTCCTTCTGGCTGGAGCTTTCTCCTCATGGTTATATGGCAGCTAACCATTAGCGCGAATCACCGACTTGCTGCTGTCTGCGATGCTGGCGATGATGGACAACATTCTGGAGGGTGCACTTGAGGGATCTGGTGCGCTTGGTGTTACTTCTCTCAAAAAGACCTAGGGATCCGGCTATCGTCTGGTTTGTCCTTCTCTTATCATCACCAGCTGGCCGCAAAAAGGGGTCTCATGACTCTCGGGATGATCAAACGAACCTTCCCCCGGATAGACAAGCGCGCTTTTCACACGCTCTACAGAGTCTACATAAGACCATTGCTCAAGTATGCCAATCAAGTCGTCTACACCGGTTTGAAGAAGGACATACTCGCCATTGAACGTGTCCAGCGAGTAGCCACTAAAATGGTCACTGGCCTACGGCATCTATCCTACGGGTCTCGCCTTGAAGTTCTCGATCTCTATCCACTCGAGTTTCGTGGACTCCGCGGCGACTTAATTCTTACACACTTTCTTTTTAGCACAGGACTCGTGCAACAATTCTTCACCCTAGCAAGTGATAACAGTCAAAGAGGTCACGACAAGAAGCTCTATAAGCTTCGACCTCGGACCTTTCTAAGACAACAGTTCCTCTCTTATTGAGTTATCAACTACTGGAACACCTACCACTAGAGATTGTTAGCTGCTCTTCTAAGGACCGTCTCAAAGTGCTATTGGATTCTCACCTACTTAATAAATCACTAGATTAGTAATTTATCCCGTTCCACCAGATTATTATTTTACTCTGTTCTTGGTACTTTCTGTAACCCCCAAGAGCGGTGCTACACCCTGTTTTCAATGACTGCTTTCCAGATCAACAGAAAAACCGCCGGACATCAAAACGAACAAACTGACTGGATCCGGGTAGATTGGGTCCCCAGCCTCGAACCCGTGTACAAATCGCTAAAATCGCTGAAATCGCTGGCACAAGGTTGACCGACATGGAATATGTAGATGAAACTGTCTAACGTAGCCTCTCTGCCGAAGACATGCAGACCATATTGGTCAAATGAATAACCAGAATAGCTGGTATGAAATGCGCTTTCCCTCTCAAAATGAAAACTGCTACTCTGAAATCAGGGCACTCCCAGCCCTACGTTCTTTATCACAGGCCGTCCGGCTGGGAATGCTGACAGTTTCACGTACCTGGTAACACTATCTCGTCAATTCTTGATAGTTTATGAGATACGGTCGATGATAGAAAAGATCTTTGCCAGTCTTCGTCATCTATGGTGTTGAAACGACGTCCAGTCATCGTTGAAAGGAATCCCTAGCAGTATACTGGAACACTCAGTCGTTCCGTGGATGATCTATGAGTGTTCCTTTTAGAACACTTACTGAACTTCGTTAAATGTAATTTCTGCGTATTATTTCGCGGGCACAAAAGCTAATAAAAATAATATACACCTTTTCTTTTTACCCACAAACCTGTCGGCTGACCTGCACCGCCCATGTAAATTTTGTTTTATTGAACCACTTCACAGTGATGGTGACGGCGCAAGCCGATTGATTTCGGCCTTCATGTCACATTCATTCCATCAGCTTTCCAGTTTTTCGTGTACGAAAGGGAATGCACTCCCCTTGTTGCTTACATCGTTACGAGGAAAATGAGCACTGGGGGGTCGAAAAGGCTGAGGGGTTGTTCGCGTGCTAACGTTTACCGTTTGGCTGAATTAGCGCGTCAGGAGCGTTCTGGGGAAGCTGTACAACACTCACGGCTATTGTTGCGGAGGAGGTTCAGCTGATTCCTCCAGTTCTGCAACACTGTCAGGGTGAGCGATCGTTGTGATGTGATCTTAAAAATTTAGACGAACGTCCACTTGTAACCACTTCGGTCGTAGAAAGTGTCGAGGGAGATTACTTAACGGAAGCAAGGTCCGCTGATTGCGCTCTTCAGTCTTCCGCTTCGGCGATCACTCCGGCAGCGATGACAAGAGATCTCTATGGCGCGGGATGCAGGTATATGACAGTGTCATTCAACACTGTTGCTATCATCGTTGTAGAAGATGTCGCTACGAACGAGAGGAAGAGGACACCCGCAGAAGTTGTTCGCGCGATTGCTGTGGAGGCCCGCCTGTCTTTAAAAGCCGTCGGCATCATGCTCAGTCATTTAAGGGAAGTGTTTCCTCAGTTGCCGTCGGATGCACGTACTCTGTTAAGGACACCACGGTAGTTTGCATGTACATTCGTTTAGGATGGGAAATATATTCCCCATAGATCGATGAATGATATTGTGTTATACGACATTGTAAATATATGTATATAGCCTACACACAACCCTAGCTGGTGCATGATGTATATATATATATATATATATGTATATACCATATGTACGTATATGTACCATGTATATTTATACACAAGATGGCGCTTACGTGTGCGTAACAAATGCTTTCGAGATTAACGATGACTGTGAACTCCATAGATCGATGAATGATGTAGTTTTACGTTATTCTATACATATATATATATATGTATAGAATAACAGCTATAGCTGAAACCCAACTGCATTTGGCGCATTATATATATATACATATATATATAGCATTCATCATTTTAAGGTGTGCTTAATCTAAATTTTGAACCTAATGTGATCGTTTTTCACGGTATTCTCGGAGTTCTCTTTTTGTGTCTACGTGTGTGGCAATCGTCAGTGTTTATCACCTTTCTTATGTAGTTTTAGTGACATCTATTTCTCTTCTCTTTATAGAGCGGTGAAATACCGGAGGACCTGCAAGTTACCCATCCCTCACCCTTTTTGTAATCCTCATTTGTCATTAAACTTTTCGTATTGCTCTCCCAGATTTCTGCTCTCATTTTGGGCGTGCTCCATATTCCGCTGTTCAGGCAACATACGACGTTGCATTTGGTGTTGATTTATTTTGCTGTAGGACCGTTTCCATATGTAATGCGTTCTGCAACGGCGTTGAGACCTATGGTTTACAGCTAATTACACCCATTTATGTCGTTTTAGGGATATTTTACGGCGAATCGGGATGATTTACGTCGATTTGGGGATATTTTACGGCGTTTCGGGATATTTCACGTCTATTTAGGGATATTTTACGGCGAATCTGGATAATTTACGTCGATTTAGGGGTAGTTTAAGGCGATTCGGGATAATTTACGTAGATTTAGGGATATTTTACGGCTTTGCTACAGTGGACAAAATGGACCAATGGGATTAAGTTTGCGCTACACATTTAGGGTAAGTTAGGGTTCTATGTGTCAAAAACGTAATTCATCCCTAACGCACGCTCGCATTGGTCAATGTAGAGCATATTGGGTTTTTGCGTAATTTATACCTAATTGTGCTAGCAGGGATACGTCCGTGGATGAGTGCACCCGGAATGTTATTAGAACACTACTGACGGATGAAGTGGCGGAAACAATAAACGGGAGAGGTGTAACCACTCATGTCTCCATTACCTCCACACTCCTGGCCGCAGTCATCGTTGGTATGTTCGATCACAAACAGTCATCACTTGTTAAATTCGATCACAAACAGTCATCACTTGTTAAATGTAGAATCCATTATGACAAAGGCTTACCCCGGCATATCGCACGCGGACGTCAAGGGAACCATTCAACGGTGGATTTAGAAGGCGGAATTTGGGGCAACGAAAGAAGCCGACGATCTCTTGATCGACATCCTACTGTCGTTCCAATTATGTACCCGTCAGAGTCACGCATATTGCTGAAAATATTGCACTTAATACAAAGTATGAATGCCTATGTGCTTTTTACATTGTTTCTAGTGAAGTGGAACATTGCGTCCTCGTTAGTGTTCGAGAATAGGTTTACGTTTAACGAAGTTGAGCTCCGTAGGAGATTAGAAATTGTGCGGCATGTGATAAAGTCGCTTAATGGGGCTGCGTGCAATTTTTCCTCCCACCGTTTTCTGAGTGTTCCCGAACTGTCTACTTGGATTACTCAGGGATCACTTCGTAGCACGCTCAGGAAACAGTCGTGCTACTAGGGGTGGTACATGACGTGTATTTTGTCTCCTCCAGTTAGGCCACATCAAATCAAACAATGACGTATGCGGTGCGATCGTTCGCTAGCGTTTATTTCAAAACCCTCGGGAACTACAGGCAATTAATCAGTGAGTAACGTTGTAGAGCATGCGGTGTTAGGGTTACATGCTCCGTATGCCATCTAAGCATTTACCGCACGGAACATAGTACTGAGGCCACCAGCCGTTTGTCAAAACCGCAAGATTGTGAAACAACGATGTATTCACGGAATGTGAATGTCACGACTGACCCACTGAGTAAAGTTGGTAGGAGTCACCTGGTAGACTGGGGTCCTCGTGGTCGGCCAAATCGTCGGTTAGAACCGGCATTCGATATCGCAATGCTCCATGATCAATGGCGTGCTCGTATTCGTACCATTTCTGATCCCTCCGCTCGGTCCTACTTTTCCCAGTTTCTTCCCACTCTAGTGAAGTTTCCTTCCGGAATCTTCCACACTACTGTTGCGATGAGCCTTAGCCCGAGCCACAGTACCGTCTGGTCAGGCTCAAGGCTGATGTAAGTGAATGAGTTCACTGTCTGCATATTTCGCAACTCACATTCCATCCCTGAACCGTATTACGGTGTTGCTCACCACGCTATTGCAAAAGGTTTCCCAACCGTTGCCCGACCTGGTTGACTCACACTTTTTGGATACTTGATGCATGTCTTAAACATGATGCCCAAACTTCCTCTGAAACATGCGTATCACCACTGATCGCAGACTTCGGCTTAAATCAGCCTTGTTCCATAGGCTGAACTCTCCGTTAGGTGGCAGTCGCACCACAAAAGCGTATTATCCGGCTTCAAACGGCGTCGAACTACTCTATGGACAACTGAAAGCAGCAGTTACTATCCCCTCCTCTGATACTGTTTTGCCATACTGCTTATTTACTGTTCTACTTAGCATCCGCAGTACAGTAAAGGGAAGGATTTGGTCCCGTCTGGTATCACTCATATTATTTGGAGAGATGTTGATTGACGAGAGAACAACCAGCAAAATCGACCCACGTTACACAGCTGAAGCGCGATGCACATGAGGTGGCTCAGCCGACTACAATACGCTGTGAATGGCTTCCGTACAAAGGACGTATGTTATATTGATATTACGCACTCCACCCACTTAAATAAATAAAGATTTAATATCCTTTGGTTGTTGCATTATAGAGTGATCTGAGGAGCTCTGTGGGGAAGAATTCGTTTCTACTGATATAGTCGGTTTCGTCTTGAAAACTGGGCAGAGCCGAATTTGATGCACAACTGTGTAAAGCTAACGTGGATAAGTATCCTCACAACAGGCTAACCCCTTTTTAGATGCCACTGACGACCTACTGACGTCTGCAGAGGTTATCCCACAAAGTTGGAATAAAATATCCAGTTTTGTAATACGAAGGTTTCAAGATGTCAAATACCGGCATGTTAAACGAACTGCTAGAAAACGACGAGAAAATGGATTCAGCGATAGTGTATGGACTGCCTCTAACTCCAGAGGTTCTATCCTCACACCACTCAGTTGTATTTAATGTGGAGACCACAGAAATGATGCTTTTCACTCCACCCCACTATCCTTTTCTTACCATGTCTGAGCTCGAGCCATCCACCACAGGTTCGGACGGAAATTTCTTAGCTGCGCACTGAAGAGTCACTCGACTTCGATCAAATTACCACTGCTGTCTTGCGAATTTGTGCCGAGGAATTATCTCAGCCTCTCCTGATTCTGTTTAAACATTCCGTATCTTTACAGCGGCCTCCAAAATCATCCCGTCGCTATGCCCATATACAAAAGAGGATCTCATATGTAAGCTTCCAACAATCTGCCACTTACTTTGCTACCTATCATTTCTAATTATTTGGAAGCCTGATTGGTAACTAGCCTGGAAATGGTCTGGAATCCACTCATCTGTTTACCAGTGAGAAACCTAGATTCCGAAAATGGTTGCTGATGACTGGACCAGAGCAGTCCACCTTGGGCCGGAGGTTAACGTGATTTTCCTAGATTTCATCAAAACTTTCCGTAGACTAAGTCGCAAAGTGCTCATCAAAATCTCCCATCGTGTAGAATTATGGGAGATATACGGCTGAGGTCGTGTGACTACCTACAGTCACGCTCGTGTGGTTCGCATGCACACTCGCGCACATTCATAGTGGACACTTCTGCTGACGTACCACATGGTTCCATCTCAGACCCTTTGTTATTTGCTCTTTTTCAGTGACCAACAGTCAGCTGCCCCATCGACATATGCAGTTGACTAAAATACAACGGTACATGTCTTCGCCATCGGACGGAAAACAACTCTGACTTGATCTGGAGAAACCGGTTGGACGGGCAATAATGGGCCGCCTGTTGTTTCCCCGTTCGAGGTGCAAACTTCTCCAGCCGGGTCATATGTTTGAAGTACTCAACAGATTGCGTAGCCATGAGTTAATTCGCATGAACACGGGAAACAGTCTCAATACATTATTCATCCAAAACCCCCACCTTTCCTAAAAATTGGGGACTATTTGTCTAGTGTGTAAGTTGTCACTTAGGTATTCCCATCTGACTTTTCGGTTCTCTTCATTAGGATCTGTCCGGAACAGTGTTCGGATCATTTGTCAGACCGATCTTCGAAATTAACGTGAAATAGCGCACCCCACAGTTTCCAAAGGGCGGACTTTGCCTCGAGGTGGCACAACGGCGATCAACGAAACGACCATGGTCATTGCATGATCCTACATATCTCGAATGCAGCAACCCCCTACAGCTGTTATTTATTAATTACAAGCAACTGCGGAACGGTGACCTTGCCTGCATGTTTCGTATATTGAACAACTCGGTGAGAGGCAGCACGGATTCTGGAGAGGGCATTCCTGTTTGACTAACCCCCTGTCTGTCAGAGAGCGAAGAATGGAAGGTAGAGCTAATAGCAAGACTCTAGACGTGGTGTTTATCGACCTCATCAGAGTTTTCGATAGATTGCCACATAACCAATTGCTCACCAAGCTGTTAGCGTACGCTGTCAGCTCGCTGATAACAAACTGGATAGCAGACTTCCTCCATGACTGAATGGCTGACTGCCCAAAGCGGTGTGCCACAAGGGTCACTGCTCGGACCCTTGTAGTTTTTGGTTTTCGTCAATGATCTATTGGACCCGTTGCAATTATCTACCCTCGTTTACGCTGGTGATATGAAGATGTGGAGGGCAGTCTCTTTAGGTAAGGATAGTGAAATATTACTACAGGACTTGGACACAATATCAGCATGGACAGTTCAATGGAGGTTGCTTCTAAATCCACAGAAGGACTCCTTTATGCACGTGGGAGATGTCAGGAGTGTCAGGACATATTATGTTGGAGATCACTTGTTAACACAGTGTAACACCGAACGAGACCTCAGGGTGGTTATATCAGACACCCTCAAAATACAAGCCCACACCACCCAGGCCTGCGTTAAAGCTAGAAAGGTGTTTTGGGCTATCCACCGGTCTTTTTCTAAAGTTTCCAGGGAGGTTTGTTTACTATTCTTTTCTCATGTTTGTTCGAAATGGGATTACGGCCACGTCGAAGTGTTCCCGTGTAGACAAAATGAGATATCTCAACTTGAAAGAGTACAGAGGATAGTCACGCATATGGTGGTCGGGACGGGAGGTCTCCTATAACGGGCGGCCAGAGTATCTGAACATATGTTCCCAGAGTTATCGGCGACTCCGCAGTGACCGTATTGTGATTCGGCGCATTTTGCGAGGTGACATGGACAGGGAACTCAGAACAGATTTCTCCATCCGAAATGAACACAGATTCCGGGGCCACTCCCTCATGATTCCCATGAAGCGACCGCAACAACTTCACTTTGTATTTTGTCTGTCTCGACGGGCCGTCAATAGCTGGAATGCGCTACCAATGTAGGTGATACTAGCACCCAATAATGTGATCTTTAAACGGCTCCCGGATGCGTATATGGTGGCGCGCTCGGAGCAAAAGGATAGTTGACGCCCTGTTGATTCCGGCGTCGAGACGTTCAGTGAAGAGGCTCACGCAGTCGGCGACTCCTACCTTCTATCAGTGAAGGGCGAACAAAAACTCTCGTTGTTAAATGTGGCATTCAACATTACAGAATGACACTTGCCCACAACTTCTTGCTTTTATTTAAATTTCTTGGCGTCAGAACATTCTTTTGTGTTTTTGTGCGTTGTGTAGTTTTTAGCTTATCATTTGGTGCATCTTGGTGTCAACGATATCAAGTTCTCACATGTGGAGGTCGTCAGCATGTAACACGCCACCCCTCGAACTAAGAATGATATATATGTGAATTTTATTGAATACTCCAGTTTGTTTTCTGTTTCAGTATGTAATATGACGACAGGTGTCGTTGTGACGTCATCAAGGTGCTTATTGTCATACGGTATGCTAAACCACATGGACTATCCAAACCTAGACAGGCAGTTGTTATTGTATCATCTGAAGGCCCAATATAGCGGAACTATACCGCTGTAGCAACTCGCAGTGATCCTGTGAATCACACCCATGTATGTGGTAGTGCGTTTGTGTATTTAAACTTCGTTTATTAGGGTGTTAGGAATGCTCATTGACCGTGGGACATCGTTTTGGTGATGTGCAAGAAACAAGATCTGTTCATCGAGCGTTATTGAACCGTTTTCTGAATTGCACCTTGTCGTTGCTCTCAGCTCGCCGTTTTATACATTTTTCACCCAGATCTCATGATGGATTATCGTTTGGAATTGATGAAGCTTGTGCGCGAGCCTAGTAACTCGTTCTGCGCCGATTGTGGCGAACCACGCACGTGTTCATTTTGTGATCGAATAATGTTTTTACTGTCATACTCAGGACCTCTTTGGGCATCATGGAATTTGGGTGTTTTTCTGTGTCTCCGGTGCGCTGCACTGCATCGAAAGTTGGGCACGCATGTGTCAAAAGTGAAGTCGCTGCAGTTGGATTCGTGGACAAGTGTGCAATTTCAGGTAGCTCTGTTTGATTTTCATGCACGAGTTCCTTCTTTCCTCTTTTGTCCTAACAGACACTGAGTCAGAGTAGCAACGTGCAGAGTAGACGAATTTTTGAAGCAACTTTGCCGGAAAGTTTTATTCGACCAGAAAAAGAGGCTGCCTTGGAAGCATTTATACGTGCTAAGTATGAACGGAAAGCGTTTGTCAGATCATCTTCAGGCAAGAACTTGCAGACACCAACTGCAGAAACGGATCAGAAGATCAGTTCCAATCTACCTCAGGGTATGTTTCTGCCTTTGTCTCGATCTCTTTTCAGATTTGATTGAGTTCGAAAATGTGATTGACGAGCGTTTCCCACATTCGCCGTCCCCATTTCTCATTCGAGACCACAACTCCCTTCCTGTGTCTTTGCATGAACCACCTGTCCGCGTTTCAGGTACGTTTTAGTGTATGTTTAATTTTCTGATCGTTTCGAATTGAAGTTTCTCCCTCAGCCTGTAATCAAAATTCGATTAAAACACTCCTGAGGAAGGCCACCAGAGGTGGTTGAAACGTAGAGTATTACAACTTGCTCGTAACGTTGTGATATTCTCAATCCGTTTATCAGTAACACGCTAAACACGACACCCAAACTGTTTGACTTCCTTCGTACTAAATTTGGTGCGGATATCCTACAATAATCGAATTCCGTTTTGCGGTAAAAC
This sequence comes from Paragonimus westermani, assembly GCA_008508345.1. Lineage (NCBI taxonomy): Eukaryota > Metazoa > Platyhelminthes > Trematoda > Plagiorchiida > Troglotrematidae > Paragonimus > Paragonimus westermani. The sequence continues at coordinate 26,137 of QNGE01003555.1, forward strand.
AAGCTCAATTACAGGCTCTTGTCCGCTCATCGTCTCCCAGGCTCATTGCTAAGAGGGTTTCAAGTTTATTTGTTGAGTTAACTCGTCACCTTCACGTTTTGGTCAGTAATTTTCTACATTGTAATACCGCTGGTGGTGAATTAGGCTTTAGAATTGAAATCGGAAAACATGAACACCAAACTGCTAGAGTCTATGTGAGGGACGTTTGACCCAGAAGTCAGTAGCTCGGAACCAAATGACGTGTATGTAGGTTTTTCTGTAAGCACAAACCTGTGTATATACATCAATGACCATTGGCTTGACGAGATGGCGCTATCCATGGAGCTACCGCAATGCTTATGTGCTAACCGTTTTGTTTTGTAGCTGGAAATTTGACTGGTCCATCCCCAACACTTACTGCCCACTCCAAAATCATTGTCCAGTGAAACAATTTATCACACACGGAAGTCCTCCTCCTGCAAAAAAGACTACTCTCGTCCGATTCGGTGGAGCTTCCGTGGATATTTGAGGTCCTGAGGTGACAACCTCATATGTGTCACGTCAAACCACATCCGTAGCGCTAATTTGGTTCGGTTACCATATCCAAATCGATCACTGCATTCATTCTCACATGCTCTTAAACCCGAAGTTTACTCTGCACCGAAAAACTGACCTGGTTTTGAAGATAATCCTGATTATCCCATGTCGTTGGCACCATTTCCTCATCAGTTTTACGCGTACATGTGTCAGAGCACAGGTCAGTGATATATTGCGGACATCAGTTAACCTCCATTCTGTTATGTACCCAACTGTCTCCAAACGCGCCGTTATTTGACCCCTTGGGTTTAAGAAATACTTTTCTTAGGTCCTCTCTGGAAAGCATCAGTTAGCTTTGTAAAAAGAGCATGGAAGAGGTGAAGATGCTCGTACGAACCGATGCAGTAGGCAAAGAGACTGGGTTTATTCGCCGTCAACAGCAACGTTTGTCTTACAGGCAGCTTGTGGAATACAGTGTCAACTGCACAACAATCAAAGCCAGAGGTAGTACATTGTGAAAACGGTTTTGACGGGCTCATTCATAAGAGACAGAGTATGCTTGCTTCGTGTACCGACGATGTATGACCTAGGTTACCCTCCCTGTTGAGAGAGTCAATCTTATGGTGGAGATTACATTCAGTCGGTCTCTTCAGTGGCTTCTGTAAGAGTAGGCCATTGTGTATGTTACTGAACACAATCGGCTGCAGTTGACTGCCATTAGTTTCTTGGCAAAGAGAGATGAACGAAATTTTTTGGATGTACATTCATTCATCCACAATGACCTTAAGTCTGATCTGGAGGGACTATAGATCAGGCTGTCACATGACAGTAATGTGGAATATCGTAGAAGAAGAAAGGTTTAAAAAACGACAGAATACTAAGCTGAAGAACTAGAAGCGGTGTAAATGCAGATGGGTCATTGACTGCGGCACATTGCCATCTCGCATAGCGTTTCCATCCGACTATTTGAGTAATCGCAAAGACTCCAGCCAGAAAGGTGACATATTGCAACAAACGGACAAAGATTGTGGATCATGTTATAAGGGATGGAAAAAGATGGAGAGAAAGTCGGACACGAAAAGTTGTGACACGAACGTCATTGGATTCCATTCTTCGCCATGTCGACCCACGTCCCTTACGTAGAATGCTCACTGTCTTTCGGCTGTCCGCTTGGAACGTCCTACTGAAGCGGACCTCGACTCGACGCCTTCATGTTCTAAGTCCCCCTTGCTCGCTGGCTGCCAGGCTACCGCTCCCAGCCTCATGGGGCTTCAAGGACATCCATTGCGCGCAGCAGTGCTCAGAATCAAACATTAATGTCTTATTGACTGCGCCCTGGGGCTAGACAATCCCCTCACTACGAGGTCAGTCAGTCTCTTCAGTCATTGGCTCCGGGCAGGGTCCACCAAGAAAACCCTGTATCCTGTTGTCTCACAGATCAGACTTTCGAGTGAGAGACTCATAGTGAGGTCCCTCAAGTCAACCACCTTGCAGCATAAACGACCTGGAGTTATTGTTCTCCTGACTGACATTATTCACCCATCACGCCTTTCTCTTTCTTCTTTGGCCCCTAATTTTTCTGCCTTCCATGTGCCTTCGGGCCAAGACAACTCGTAAACATTAGCACCTCCAGTGTTCGCACTTTTCGACAAGTTGGTCAACAAACTGCTCTGGCAAGTACTCGCCCAAGTCTAGAGCTTGATGTTTGCTACGTGTCGGAGAAATGAGTCTACGATTCTAGCACGATTACCCATTTGAACTCGCCCCTAGATAACTGTCGATCCAAGCGCTTCTCTCTCTCAGGGTTTCCGATAACGCGGCAGCTGAATCTCATGGTCAAGCTGGACTGGGAATTGCATCGAGTTCCAGAGCAAAACAATGTTTGATCTATTGGATCGCAATGAACAGTCACTTGTACACTGTCAGACTCAATACACCGGTCAAAGTCTGTCGACGCAAATCAGAAAGGCGTTTTTATTCATTATATCGGCGTATACTCCAACGGACGGCTCTCCGGATGCTACCAGGGATGCTTTATATGACGCACTTTGTTGACCATCTGAGGCAGACTAAACACCCAGACATCATCATACTAGCAGACAATTTGAACGCTCAGCTTGGTCATCTTTCTCCGGAAGAGAAGCGGCTGGGGGGTATGTTTGGTGTCCAGACACAACTCACTAACAGTTGCGAAAGACTATTGCAGCCGTGCGCATCCTACGGTCTCTATATTTCGCGCGCCTCATTCCAACCCAGGAAGAGGCACTGTGTTACATGAAGACCCCCTGTTCTTCTCACTCTTAAACACAACTCGATCACACAGCAGTCACTTACTGTTAAATATTGTCGTGCATTTTGGAGCTACCACTTGGAATCAAACCATGCTGTTGTGTGCCACTTTTCTTCTGCATTTGCCCAGGGGTCACATGCTTGTAAATGCAAGACACAACTGGCATTCGACCAAGGAGAGTGTAAAGAGCGTTTATCAAGAAGCACTGGTGAAGAAACTGCCTAGTTCGAGTCAGATGAGAGAACCTAACGAGCACTGGGAATAAATCGTCGTAACTCTGAAAGTATGCTGTCAGGAGGTGTGTTTCGAAAAGCTGCGCAGTTGCAACAGAAATGGGTTTCTATCGTGATAAACCTCACGAAAAAGTGTGGTTCGAATCCACCTGGTTCTGAATGTGATCTTGACCGACGACAACTTAAACACAAGCTGACTAAAAGCCTGCGCAAAAACCGTGAGCACTGTTTGGTTGAACGGTCGAAAGAGTCTTTTTATCTTGGAGAAGCAGAAGGTTTTCTTCCTTACCCTTGGTTTTGCTGGCCTTGTGAATCGGTGTACGTGAGACTATATGTGAAAAAGATGGTTCACTTATCAATAGTCAGTCGCCCCTACCTGACAGGTGGGCTGAACATTTCGAAGAACAGTTGTTGTGTTCCAGACGACCCTCCCTTGGAAGCAGAAGCACCAGAGCTTAAGTTGTTGGAAAGTAACAAGACCAGGCTTCCTCTCTCCTTCTCCTTTCAAGAATAGTGAGGAGAGATTGATACCAGAACTGACGGAACTCTTCGAGACAATTTCGGAGATTGAAAGAATACCTCGTGGTTGGTGCCTGTCAACAGTAATCCCCGTTTTCCAAACGAGGGCCCGTAGTCAATGTGACAACCACAGAGACATCAGTCTAGTGTCCGTTGCGTCCAAGTTACTCACTGGACTCATTTTGCGTCGACTCACTAAGCCCAGAGGAAGTCAGATACGCGAAGAACTGGTAGGATTCCGATCCGGTCGTCGGTGCGCTGGTCACATCTTCACCTTGCGACGAATCTTGGAACACCGGCACTCATATAGGAAGCCTACAGTCGTGGTCTTTTCTTGAATTAAGTGCTGTTTTCGATTCAGTTGCTCCTAACGTTATCTGGAACTGTCTTCTTCGCAAGGGAGTAGCAGAAAAATACGTGAACCTGTTGAGGTCACTGTATGCTGACTCTGCAAGCAGGGTGAGAGTTTATGGACACCTCTCTCTGGCGTTCATCACTTCTAGTGATTTTCGTCAAGGGTGTCCGATTTCGCCGCTCTTGTTCAGTTTACTCATGGACGATATTCTGGACGGAGTGCTTGGTGTTGAGCTTCTTCCTGGAGCTAGGTTGACCGATCTGGCGTATGCGGACGACTTTGTCCTAATTAACACTTCTGCCAAAGACATCCAGACCATGTTGTTGACGAAGGTTAGTTCAGAGAACGGCAGAACCATTGTCTCCTATTCTTCGTATTGTTCGAGACCCTTCGCAAACAAAGTTGTTCGTTTTCCTACGCACTCTATCCAATAAGCTGGGAGCACTTGTTGATGTGTACTACAGTATCAAGTCACTCACTTTTTAAGCCCACTCATGCCCATTTAGAGGAATTGAATTTGTTTCCTTCGATCCAGCCTGGCGTAAAACTTTCGGATTAGGATTCGATCCAAAACTAGTCACTTAAGTTGGTGATTTTCTGTGGGCCATTCGGTCGTAATTGGCAAAGATGAAGTCGGTTCGTGCCGGCGATTGGCAGGCACCTGCATCTCACTTTGTGTCTGTATCTTCCTGCTCCCCGCATACTTTCACTAGTGGTGCGGCGCACCGTCAACTCACAACTTATCCCATCCACACTTGTACTTTGGTCAGCATTCATGAGAATAGTGATTTAATGATAATTTTGGTACCGCGTCGTGTGGATACAGTAATCTGCAGCCCCTTCTAATCCATCGGTACGTCTTTCTTCAGTCTTCCACATCACAACTTTGCCTCTTATTTCATCGACATTTCATAGGATCCTTTCCACCGTCTATATTCGTCTATGACTGCTCGCGCTTCGCATAAAACCAGTATTCCTTTTGGAGTGGATAACTTTGATTATCCTCAAGTTGCTTTCGTGCTGCAATGTTCCTATGTCCGGAAGATCATCTGTCCTGCTTTATGTTTTGGACATTATCCATGATGAAACTATGCGTGGTAAATGCTCCATTTGTAACTTCTTGCTTTCGCACTTTATTCCTCCTCCGGAATATTCTTTTTTTTCATCCAACCTACCTCAGCAAGTTGTGTAAAGCTGCTGATTAAACGTTTGTTTACTCTCGCGATCGCTCTTACTTTCCATGCGCGTTCATTTACCCATAGTAGGTATCATTGTTGGCTTTTCTTTCCAGTCTTGTTTTATCCCACTTTTATCGCCGTTTCTCTAGAACATTCTTCGTCATTGTCAGGTTAAAGAGCGTTCGAAACTACGGTGCTATTTGCCCAGCTTCATAACTGTTTGTACGTGTTTCTGACGGTGTGCTGAGTGAGCAGAGCGAATCCTGACATGGTTCTCATTGGCATATCGCCCAAGCACTAGGTTTAGTTTGCATAGCCTAACAGAGGCAAGTAACTATGTTCCTTTAAGATACAGAGCAACCAGTCGATTGTTATTACCTGCATTTTGTATACTATTCTCCAAAATATGGGCTACATTAGCTTAAATCCTGTTCACTTGGGGTACTTCAATAATCCGTATCTCAAGCAGTGCCATAAAGACCATTTTTAAGCGGTAGTCCGCCTGCTTCGATTATCTTTCAACGTTTCCATAGCATAGTGGTAGTAGTATTTTCATTCAAGACCGGTTTCATTTATCAGGGAAATATACAAGAACCGAGGAACACTTGAGATATGAGATGAATTGGTTAACAACCCTCGTCGCCAGTTGAGATGTTCAAGGTGTTCCTTTTAGCATCACCAACGCCACTTCAAGGTTTAGTCAGGCCTGGCACTTGCTTTACAGATAGTCTCGTCGCTGGAAAATCAGGTAAAATGAGGTACTTCCTTTTAATGCGTCGTACGATATTTGTAGCGCGTTGTGTCTAATTGGCCCCGAGGTACTCTCTCGTTTGTTTTTGAGGTGCACATCGATCAACGTTTAGTCTCAAGAGCCGACCTGGGTTCTCTTAAAGTGATAGCACCCAGAGTACATAGGGAACGGTACCTATCGTGATTGGAACATTGCTGACAGTCACTCGTTTGACAGACGGTCTGGTCGTTTAGCCTGAACTAATTTTATCGCCGAGGAAACCTGCGAAAACGTTGGCCGTTTTATGTCTTATACTACAATTAGCCTGGATTGTGTAGAACCGTATTTCCGTTTTTCCCTCGTTTCATTCTGTACAGATCTTCATTCGTAACTGGTATCCCCTTCATTCTTTATTGCCGGCATTTTTGTATCGTTGTAACTTTTGGGTTAACAGTGTTGTTTTCTACTGTTTCTTTCGAATTTTCTTTCCAGAATCGTCTATCACACCCACAGTGAGACTTCTCAATTCAGGCGCTCCGAACAATCTTCAGTCTCAGTATTTGCATCAAGTATGTTCCAACGTACACCGGAGTAATGCGCACATTTTCTGTTCACTACATTCACCACGGTTCCTCCTTATTTAGCTCGCCAAATCCCTGAGCAGCTTCTTACATGCCGCTGACCAACAGTCGTTTATCGTTACCACGAATATGTACTCGATATACCGGGTTTTTCTGTACTTTCTGATGGTTGGGAACAGTGGTGGTGTTGTTCGTAGCTCGGGTTAATGGTTTTGGTATGTTCGCCGAACTTGGCATTCAGGTTGTAAATGTTTCATCACCAAGTGAGGTGACATAATTAGTGCGTAAGTGTTTCAGCGTACAGTTTTGAGCGTGGAGTTTGCTGAATTTCGATGGATACCTGCTCTTATATAGCAGAGTGAGTTGATCTACTGACATGAACTCTGGTTGGTCGCTTTCCGTCATGTTTGACCTTTGAGTAGGGAGCAGCCAATCAGACTCCAGCTCAAGGACTCCAGGGAATGCCAAATCGGACGTCCGGTCAAAGTTCAAATGCAGCAAAATCAACTACTGGTGGATCGGGTCAAAGATCAAACAGGACGGAAAGCGACCAACCGGAATTCAGATCAGTAGGTCAGCTCACTCTGCTATATAAGAACAACCATCCATCAAACTTCACCAAACTCCACGCTCAAAACTATACGCTGAAATACTTACGCACTGATAATGTCACATCGCTTGGTGATGAAACGTTTACAACCTAAATGTTCTGTACTCATTCGGCTCTATAAATACGGGAGTTTATCAAAAAGATATTCGCGCGTACTATGTCTATTACTCTCACACTTAGGTTTAGATTGATGAAGTCAACTCAGTAGTGCCCTTTGTACACTTCAGGAGCTGAGGCTTCAACTTTCTACTTACCGCTTTAAAAAAGTGTGGAGCTTTTAACCCATTGTGCTTAAATCACGCAGCAGTCTTGATTATTATGAACCTGATTGAAGAGCTGTTGAACAGCCAAAGTTTCTTGGTTGGTTCAAAAACAAGAAGACTACCGTATTTGCACCAGAATCAGTGATAAGAAGCGATGAGGCCTGAGTACCAAACTGACTATACTGGCCTCGATTCGTAAAGCAGTTAAAGCAGTTAAAATTTGCACTCTAAATTCTTTGAGAACTTGAAGCAGCATCTCTCCATCAACGTTTCCAAATGCGTCACTGTAGTCTGAAAACCATGCGAACCGCTCCAGATTCTCCATCAGGCAACAGCCGAATGAAGTGCATAAGGGCAGCGGGAACCTTATTGGTTGAGCGTGGGCGACGATGGATAAAGTAGTGTTCACTTGAGCCTCCACTCCAGCAGAAATGAGCTGTTCGGAAACTTTCCATGTCGCAGACATACACGAACCCGGGCGAAACGAGAACTTTGTCCTCTCCTGGATAAACGCTCGTGATCAGACATTATCACTACCAATATGCTGTTGCCAACCGGCTTTCTTGTAAGTGCCATGTTTCATAACAATACAGTAGTATTGTACATGTAATCATTCCAACAAATAACTACTTGCTTCATTGGCGGCCTACAGACAAATCGCACCATGAGCTCCTCGTCTTCTCACAATTCTGACTATCATTCTGTTCTCCCTGGTTGAATGTTTCTAATGGAACTCACTAACCAATTTTCATTCTTTGACCTGGTTTGCCGGAAGGTACAATACCCTTCGCAGACCATTGTACCCTACTTAGATTTTTTTACGTTCGCGGCTACTATTCCAACAAAATAACGGTAGCCAAACTCCTCGCACATTGCACCATTGCTTTTTTTCTTGGCAGTTCTCAGTAAACTGTCCTCCAGTCCACTAAATGCTGTCAAAAAATGTCCCCTCCGACGAATTCTGCGTTTCTCACTCGACTAGCGCCCATTTCGAATGCTAGAGGATCGGTTCAAAAGGTGAAGTGAACGTTCTGAACAGCTTTAACTGGAATTTGTTTTGTCTAATGACATTCTAATGTAATGTTTTGCCTTGGGATGCACTGGATGAATGTAAAATTATGCTGGAGGCGATGTAGAAGTATTTCAGTGCCCAGTTGTTTGTTACCGTTTGTCACACGATTAAACAAGTAGATTGTAGGTCGTGTCGTCGTTTTCGGCAAATTCTGTCTTACAGTTCGAACACTACTCAAATTTGATCGCATATTTCGCATTCATGCATGTGTTTCAACCGACTACTTTCGGACAGAAACATTCGGATTTCGCTCCTCTTAAGACTTCTCAGTGGTATATGCCCTATCCTGAGCGAGGATTGTAATCCGGTCCACATGCTCGTATGATGAATGTGCTCGTCTCACCTTAGACGTAACCAAATTGCGACATCTAACCGGTTAGCCACGAATGCTTGAGGGTAATGCCCGGACTATCAGGTCGTTTCGAAAATAGACACCCCACCACTCTGTTGGCTCTGGTCATTGACTACGTGATCAGGACTGCTCAGCCGAATTGAAATTTTTCGTTCCAAAATACCCATTGAAGTCATGATAACGACAGTAGCGAACAAGACGTGTTTTCTGTGTTTGATCATCAGGCTAATTACGACATTAAATATGTAATCATTGACTAGGGTGAGTCAGGCAAACGGTGATTGCGTAAGTGATAACAAACACGTCGTCCTTAACCTATATTGACCGTTTTCCTGACTAACCCTGGTCAATGTCTACATATTTATTTTGTTGTAATTAGCCTGATGATCAATCACAGGAAACAAGTCTTGTTTGCTACTCTGTCGTTATCATGGAATTTTTTTGTTTAACTCAAGTTACTGAATGACGTTCTGACCGCGAGTGAGTCGCGGGAATTTCTAGTCTCTACAATTTGTCTAACGTTCGAGGACATAGAGAGCTTGGTTGTTCGCGGCCGGCAGGAAACCACCTGTTATGCACGACTGGGATCCACAACCTTGTGACCCACCGCGTTACCTCAAAGTAGTTTCTCCTTGATAACTCCATCTTTTAGAGTGTTCCCCCTATTCTCACTAGAACCCCAGGATTATGTTACCACATGTATGCTACTACGCCCATATGACTCGAAGTTTATATTCGAAGTGCGGTGTGCGAATACTGCCGGACGGGGGAGTCTGTAGGTCTGACAGCTAAGTATTTGTCCACCCGGATTCTGTTTGATTTGGAACCGGTCTGATTGAGAACATTAACAACGCAGTACTCGTGCTCCTAGTTCCGATGGTCCACCGCATTTTCTCAAACAGGCCTGTGCTATAGTTCTCAAAGTTCGGCCCCGTGCTGGTCAGACAGTGGATGCTGACTACCTCGGAGACAATTGTTATTCGATCACACAATCGTGTTCTTTGTTCTCAAAAGAAATCTGCACAACTGCGTGTTCCCTTGGTCAATGGTCATATAACTATGCGTGGATCTCTAAACCTTCCACCATCAATTTCGATGACTTGCCGTTCGATAGATTAAGCTGGTTTGGTTGGAAATTTGTAACCATTGTTGAAGGTCAGTGGTATTGTGTTTTATCTGTGAATTCTCTAAACACCTCTTCAACTTCGTTGAACGTATGCAATTCTATTGATCTGATGGAGATCTATCGAAACTAACCATTGGCTACTGCTGTCTTTTATGTCTGAATATGAATTTTTGCGAGATCACGAGTGTACACTTGTCGTAAACACAAACTGTAGGTGATCTTCGTTAGTATGGGTTCAACATCATTAACAATTGATTTCAGCTCTCTCACCTCCACACATTTTCCAGCCGGCTGCTTCCATAATGGAGTTGGCTGTAAACAAGTTTTTAGAAATGTAAAAGTTGCGGTCAATTGTGGATGGTGATCAACATAGGCCCTACGTCTAACAACATGTTGGACGTGCTGATTAGTTTTTTTCCTGTGATCGTTTCTGTTATCTTTGTTTTCCCATCAATTACGTCTCTCCTATTCAGCCTCACTGTGTTCTAACCGTTGCCGTGCTCTCACTCTGTTCTCTAGATTACTCAGCAATTGGCTGCAATCAAGGCAGAGAAGTTGTCCAGCCCAGCACCGTTTTCCTAGTTCTCAATGTGGTCGTGCAGTTTATGATTTAATGGTCAAATTTCTTTCTACGTTCTTTATATAGATCGCTTTGTGAATGGAGTTATTGTCTTCTAATCTGGTCTTATCTCACACACTTGCATATTTGTTTCCGCATTCCACAACGCTTTGTATTAAGCCGTTTAATAGTACTGTGCTTTCTGATTCAACTTCGCCGGATTCATGCAGTGGTACGCGTTAGGTGGTTAGCGAACGTAGTGTTTGACATAGTCATCAGCATGCTTGTGTTTGGCCATCATCTTCCACGCAACATGTCCCACACCAAGTGGAACGGTCTCATAGACAACACGGTCTTTCTTCAGCGCAAAAACTTCTGTTGCGTGATCAATTGACCAGCTAATAAAAACCTTTGCACTCTGGGCCAACTATACATTCACCACATTGTTCGATGGGGCCACGAACGATTGGAAAAACCAATGCGTGCTTCACTAACGATATAATCACGCTTTCTTAAAGGTTTAAAGTGGTCCATTGTTCGAAATTACGTTGCGGACCTCTCGATTGCCCAAGTCGCAAATTGGAAACGCTTTCCAACTTAGCAACGTGTTTACATCCACATGATTGCTGTCTTTTTCTGCAATTATTTTTTGGTCGTCGAGTTTTTTCTAGGTGTGATGTGATACAACCCAAACGCCGCTGTGTTTATGCAAACAAGGACCTATGTGTGCGGGGACCCTTGGATTGCAACAGTCTGGATGTGGTTAAGGACCTCGTTTACCCTGAACATTGTGTGTTGCTCGACGGAAGATCGTTTTGGTTGTACCGGTGACGCAGTCGTATGCGGAACGTTGCCATGTTTGGTGGCATCACCACTTGAACAGTTATGAAGCACAACGATGTGTGTTAGGAGCAGATACCTCCTTCACGAGAAATGGTTGTAGTGGCTCGGATACACGCCTACTCATCGCTTATCAATACATGCCTTGTTTATGCTCTCTGAATAAAACTAATCTGGGTGACTCACACAATTGATAGTAGGATGGCTGTTATAGTTCGGATGCGCTTGTGCAGCGTAATCGTATGCATGCACGTGCTGAACTGACACGAACAGCCTTGAGAACTAGATCTCTCATGTGCTTGTTCGCTCGGATCAATACACATCACTCGGAATTCGGGTGATCGCTCACTAGGGCTAGCGGGACCGGCTATTACGCGTTCACGCGATTGCTTCGGCAAGTCAGGAATTGGTAATTGCGATTTTGAGACTAGTTTTAAAATGAATAGCACTGGTGAATCGATTTGAGCAGCTCCCTTTTTTACTAACACTACTGGGGCAATAAGATATTAAATTCGACCGCCCGTTGAGGTACACTGAAGATGAGGTAGAACTTAATGACTACACCCTAGTTTCGCAAACAAAAAACCCGATTCCGTGTTTACAGCACATTCCGGCCGGGCTGTTCTTATTACACAAAGTGTGTGTGTAGCTTGATGACAAGATGATAGTTATCAGCAGTTGACAGTGTCAGCCATTTGGGCGACTAATCAGTGGGCGTTATGGCCGCAGTGCTTTGGTCTGTTGCTTTTTCTTGCGCGTGTTCTGTCTCTTTTTAAAAGGATGGAGCAAAACAAAATGAAGTTGTGGTCGGATACAGCACACGAGATGCTGTGTAGTGGACCGAAGTGGCGAACAATGCGTATTTTTGGCCATCCTGTGAATAACACCATAAACTGTCACCTGCTCAGCTAACACTGTTACTGTGATCGTTTAGGGTCCTAGGTTTCGTAACGCTTCGTTTACACACTCGTTGATTCAGGTGGCAGGCTGGTTTGTGTGATATGATTGCTGAATCGGTAACGCTAGTGGTTTTCGAGTTCCTGAAAAATGACAGACAGCAGAATGATTAGCGTTCCCATCCGTAATGAGCTTTCTTCTTAAGGTCGAAATGTTCGCTACTAAGAGACGGTGCCCAACATCTGATTGAAGTTCGCTATGGTTTACCACCTGACGTGGTGTGGGCCTGTACGCAGTTAACCGCTTCGATGAAATGGCGGCCTGTGTTGATCGTTATAAACCACACCTATGCAGGCAAAAAGACGTACCGCAACACGTTGAACGACCCAAGATTGAAGGTGAATTTTTAAGGTTAGTATTGATTCATCGTGGCCAAATCGTGTGTGCGTCTGCGCTATCACTGCGGCCACGTTGCGCGCACGCGCATCAAGGTAGCCACAGTTGTTCTGTTGTCTATCAATGGTAGTCAGGTTTGATTTAAGCATACACTGAGGTCACTCCTTGTGAGTGCACTAGCGACTGACCGACTTAGAATTTGTTCACCATGTCTGTTCAGTTTTCTCTTAAGCCTCCAATTTGAACACATGCACATTGTGCCAGCCTGGATTGTCTAGATAAATAGGGTTAACTAATAGGTGGAGGCTACATACTATCTGCCTTCATCGTTTTTTCCAAATGAAGACGTTTGTTTAAGAAAGTCCGTTCCCCTAATGAATTTGATTAGGACGGTGAGAAGACGCAACCCATATTCTCTTGAGTAACGCTTTATAAACTCTGATCATGTATGGACTCAACGCGTGATTTATGTCTCTCCACTGTTGCATTCAAGGATGTTTATTTCAGTGGACGGACACTAGTTCGTGTACCCGACAATGTGACGTTCCGGAATGTTCACCTCTATTGTTCTGTTGCTCATGCCTGTTCTAGGCTCAATATGAAGACTTATTTCTTATGCTATAATTCACTACCATCTATTAGCATCCACACTACTGCTGTTGTGAACCGAGAAGGCGGGTGGCACAGAAGTTGTTTATTTGGGAAAACCAATACACGATTTATGCGTCTCAATAGAACTACGAACAGAAACACTCATTTACACACCATACTCGTCTTAGGATGCTCGGGTCGCTTTGGACACCATGTCTCAGTTCCGTCATGTGGCGAAAGCCATTCCACGTGATGCTGCCCTCCAATGATCCTTCCCGTATTTGTCCCGCGATCATTTCGATCCGTGCTGCTACTGAATAGTGATGTAAGTAGTACGGTGCGACCGTCTATCCTCACTGCACTACCATCTCTGTCTAGGCTGAACTGCCACTAACCGTGTGGCTTCATCTATTACTGGGAAATTATTGTCTCATTCACTTTCGGTGACCGAATGCCGTGAATCCATCTGACACTCATTTCGTTCGTAGAGTAATAGTGTTCCATCTCTCAACTTCTGTCAGCTCCAGGACGTCTTTTCAGTTTTAAGCTCACACTGAACGTAGTAATTTACTGATCTCTTGTCCTCAATTTCAAGCACGACCAACCGGCCCGTTGCACGCATTGTTCGTTCAGTTTGCTCGTCGTCTGGTCGACTTTTATCACCGACATATTCCAGTCTAGATTGGATGATATCGGTGGTATGTGGATATAAAATAGAATATCAACAAATCAAACTGTAGCTCTTCAATTCTGTTCAACGGAACGCCAAATGTCTCAATGCGGTAAAGCCTGTGCTCTGTTCTACAACCACATTCTTTGTGTTCGGTCTGAAAGCAGTAACTTGCCGGCAACGTTTTAATTTCTGACTTAAATTTATGTTAAACTGACGAGCAAACGAAGTTGTCTATTTGATTGATTGGTTCGACTCATCCCAATAGACAGTTCCACCTTCCTACTTCAATAGCAGGTTACAATTAGCTGTTCTGTTCGGAGTACACTAGGTAACCTGAATCTCGGCCTGTTTTTTGGAATAACAATCACACTATTTTTGGTTCTTGGTGAAGGATTTAGGTATCCATATGTAAATCGAACATCATTCACGATCGCAGCCACAAAATTTTCCGTCAGACCCTTTCGAAAAGAAGCACTAGATTCGAGTTTCGCTCTCGTTAGTGCTCGGCAGTAGTTTATTCCCTTGCCAACGCTGAAACTAGAAGTCTGACCACGTTTTCATGCGGCAATCGTGTTGACCACTGTGTCATTGACTGCATTAGGCAGGACTGAATCACATACAAACGCTCAGCCACGTTCGGTTGTGAGTGATGCACAGGTTGCCCGATCAGCTTGAGCGGAGACAGTAACTGTTCTGTTAACTCCAGTCCCCACTGGTTGAGTTCCCGGGTATCCAAGTGTAAGGATTCATTGTTTTGATTAAATTTTACCCATTGGTGAGGAAGGCATTCGTTTCATCATTTGGGCTGACAGCCGCATAATGAGCTCAAAAACACTGTAGGGTGTGCTACACGGCAATATGGTGTTGGGTAATTTTACCATTCCACTACACACCACAAAATTGAAGTCAGTTTTGATCGTTATAGTCTGCATAGAATTTCCTACGTGCCAACCCTGTAGAGATGTCAGATTAGACGAATATTCTTCACGTACACACTTCCGGTGAATATGTAGAAAGGATAAGGGAAAACGTGGTCTCATTACACTACAGCATCGAGCTGAGACCGAGATTATTAACTTACCGGGGCTCTTAGTTGCAGAAAAAGAACCTTTCAAATTCACCTAGCGTAGCCTGAAATGTGATTGCAGTGCACGATCTGGCTTGTAACAAACAGTGTAGAATGCTTTGCCACATTTTAATGAAGAGTAGTATTTTTCCCGAAGATAATGTTAGAACAACCGAAATCATCAATGCGCACGGTTTATGGCCTGACAGATTGCTCTACGTACTACAGAACAAAATATCTTGAGGCGGTCCCTACTAGCCGATTGCAATCATGCGCGCCCCAACATCTCATTTACTGTCGAATTACGGATGAAAAACCAATTATCATTTCTAGATGTTGCTGTGCTTTACCGAACTGATGGATTAATTCAGAGGTCAGTTCGTAGGAATAAACATGGATTGGCACGCACTTTCCCAGCTTTGGTCAGCTGAAGTACAGTCGGAATTTGGTTTGCTGCTTAACAGAGCGCAAACGATGTGTAAGCCACACACCTTACCGAAGCCTGTGAGATGTGCCAAGCCAAAATGGATATCCTCAATAACTCTCGGACAGAAATAAAGAACCGAAGTGAAGCATGAATAAGTTCAGGCTATGGACAATAAGCCTGTTTTTATCACTCTGTCTGTCACTGAGATTATCACCCACCGAATTTTTAATGCACTTGAGAGTGCCCATCCTGCAGCACGAGTTATCTGATCGTTCAATACCCGCCCGATACCGGTGCCACATCTCAAAGATAGCTTGCCTAGGTTTTCTTCGTACTTGTGTTCATTCTCTTGTCTGTGGTTGTCACGTTGGGAGAACTACAAGGCGGCTGTCGAAAAGGATTTGTGAACACCTCACGAAATGGCTTCTTAACGGTTCGAGAAGCATATTTTCAATGCAATCGGCTCCCACCTAATTAACACTGACCATCAAACTGAGGCGGATGAATTCTTCTGAGTCATCTGCAAGGTTCGTCAAGCCTGCTCTAGGGGTGTTAGGTTGTGACCGTTATAAACGTCCGAGGCTACCGCCATCAAAATCTACAACCCCTGTCTGTGTGCCAAAAACCCTATATCTCATTTGGCCAACTACTCCCTATTTTTTCCCTTTGTCAGATGAGAACTTATAAAGACCATGGAGAAATTGACCAGGGCAGGATACTACCAATCGATGAAAGTACAATTGCCAGTGTTTCTGGAAGTTAGATACGGCAATATCAAACAATGTTTCCATTTAAAACAATCCATTCCCTTGAATCTGAATAAGTAGACGCACACCATGTGGTATTCCCTGCAGTACCACTCCGTTTATCTCGAACACACACATGAACAACACTTTTGTGTTGCTGCTGCGGCTACTCCGGTAACCATCCTTCCTGTAGTGTTTAGCTTCGTATTCGTCTGTCTGATCTCTTAGGCCGTGACTTCCACCTTGTGAAACTTCGCCTGTTTTTTCCTCTGTTATGAATTAATCGAAATGATCATAGGGAAATTATGTTGCATGGAATGGATTCAAATCACGGGTGTAAGTTATACTGTTTGAAAGTTTACCAGCATTCCAGAGGGGAATTATTCAAATGAGCTACTTTTTTCTGATCCAGATCTGTTCTCTCTTGAATACTGACAGTGTTGGTTCATCATAATGACAGGGTGTTTCTAAGTGACTTCCCTCCACGAACTTCGTATTAAAGTGAACACCTCAACTTGGGGTGATCAAGGTGCATTCGAAAACCCAATCATCAACGCTACACAGACACGACGCTCAACGAGGAGTTGCAAGTGTGAACCAATAAAGATGAATCTGAAAGGTTCAGCCACCTTCCAGATGTTGATGCTTCTTCACCAAAAATGTGATAATAGGTGAATTGAAGAATCCCGCCGTATCATACGCGAAATGTTTTTTGTCGTTTCAAAAAGTACAAGTTAGTCTTCAGTCCACATACCACGGCGGTGTATTCCTAACGATAGAAGAGAACATTGATCTTCATTTCGATCTGGTTCCCAAGGTTCCCAGAATTTGTATCATAAATCGGGACCCAGTATCTCCATTTGAGAGATAATTTGATCCGAGGTGGACTGTGTCTATCTACTCTAACAGAGCGTAATGCAAGTTTCAACCCGATTACATTCGAATCCCCTCGTTACAAGCAGTACTGATAGAACTAGTGGTCGGGTGGATGATAACTTCGACTAGTAATCCCTGAAGCTGACGCTCTGATCTTTCATTCTGAGTACTTCTATTTGCTGAGTCCACTCAAAGAAAAAACCTCTTGCAGAGTGTGGGGTTGCAGGTGAGTATCATAAAACATTAAAAAGCACTCAAATTTTGGCTACCAGTTTACTGTCAAATATGTGTAAAGCAAGAGTTTCGATTCGAATAGGTGTTGACGCAATAAAAAGAACATATGTGGATGGACATGGCAAACTGTGTTTGTTTATCAACATTGGAGCCGTGTTTCGAGATAATTTATTGTCAATAGCAATCCTGTTCATGATGTTAGCTAGCTCTATGTGCATATGGTTTCGTTCTCGCTTCTACTCATCTGACTAAACACTGTAAACAATGTTTTAACAAATCTAAGTTTCCGACCTCGTTCTCCCACTTTACTTATGGTATCGCGTTCAAGAATGATTCCGATTAGCTGTCGTGCACTGAAAAACACGTACCTCTGGTGTACAAATGTGATTCCTCAGGAATCCGTTTTTTGTTCATGGTCGTTCGTGTTAATGTTTAAAAACGATTGATTACTCAACGACTGCAGTTCGTTGTTCCAGACGGACTACACAAATGCACGCACTATGTGATGTGGTACATTGTTCGAACGAACCTGTAAACAAGATATTGGCGCTGTGAACCTGATTTCTGGATTACAAACCCGCTACTCAATAAAGTGTTCACAATGCATGATTATGAAACTAAGTACGGGTATATTTTGAAAGCAGATAAATTGAGTTTTATAGCGGATTAATTCGCATCGCATTCCACAGGTTACCGTAATGTTCACACATCCTATAATTCTTCACTTAAAGGATGTACTGAATCAAAAGATCACTGTTGTGATATTGACATTAGATAGGATGATTTGGCTGCTAATTGGGTCTCTCACTCTACTGCTCTTCATTCAATTCAGCATTATGTCGCCAGCTTGTGTTACCCTTCACTATCACACACCTTATCTCTGGAGAACACTGTGTCGCTGAAGTTGACTGAGTTCTCGTCTCTTTCAAACAGCCTATGTTGCAAATGACCCCTCTATGTTTCTTCATTCTCTGATTATCATCAGGGAAATGCAACCATTCATGCACGTAGTCCTTCGTGCTATACGTAGTATAACTGTGACGAAATCGAATGATGTTAATCGTAGGTAGTCTGACGAACTTACATGTCAGTGTAATCAGAGAATATTTTAGATGAAGCATTTGAGACCATTGTGGCAAAGAGTGTTGTTTATCACATATTGGTTCGTCCCTTTGATTATCCATTCAAACGTTTAGCTCAAACCGAAAAGCCGGAGATGTGTGCCACCGAACATAGGAAACTAGTCAGAAACCAGACCACAGGAACTCTGAATGTGTAGACTATTCAACTGCCATGCATGACAAGCAAGATAGAGCGAATCTGCCAAAACGTTCCTATATGACAGTTGTGGCGTTACATTTGTGTCACACTGTGGTGAAGGGAGCAAGCGAAGGAGAAAAAACGTTTCAGAGAAAGCTGACACGTAAAACCATCCGATAACACGGCTACAACCAATTGGTTAAGTGCAATAAGACAGAACAATCCCACCGAAACCCAATCGACCGCACGTCCCCAAAGTGTGGACCTGGTCGCAAAATCCGAATCAATGACTAAAGGGCTAACCCACCGAACAGACCCCCCAACCGAATCAGGTAAACGAACGGGCCCAACACATTGCTGTGACCACAACCAGATTAACTGGTTGTAGGTGGGACAGGGGTTTACGCACGTTACGAATCGAGTCGCTTGGCCGCATCGTCCCCCCGTTTTGGCCACCGCTGTCCACGATCGATAACACCTGACTGCTCACACATGTCCATGTAAAAAGGTTTCAGCCTCTGAGTGTCATCAAACTTGTCTCAATTACGTTTTTCGGACAGTAATCTGGCTTGGATGAGTTATCATGATGGAATAAGATCATACTGCTGAAACTTAAGTCAGTCAGATAGGCATCCAGAGAACGATACGTTCACCCCAGGGGTAATAATTTTGAAGTGCCTTCGGTGAAATGAAATTATGGATTCTAAAACTTCGATAATGTCATTTACATTTTTAGGTCTGTGCAATCCTGCAAGGGTCAGTTTGCGAACAAGCACGATAATTGAAGGGAATCCGTTACGACATTTGCTCCGCCCAGTTCGACAANTGGACATGTGTGAGCAGTCAGGTGTTATCGATCGTGGACAGCGGTGGCCAAAACGGGGGGACGATGCGGCCAAGCGACTCGATTCGTAACGTGCGTAAACCCCTGTCCCACCTACAACCAGTTAATCTGGTTGTGGTCACAGCAATGTGTTGGGCCCGTTCGTTTACCTGATTCGGTTGGGGGGTCTGTTCGGTGGGTTAGCCCTTTAGTCATTGATTCGGATTTTGCGACCAGGTCCACACTTTGGGGACGTGCGGTCGATTGGGTTTCGGTGGGATTGTTCTGTCTTATTGCACTTAACCAATTGGTTGTAGCCGTGTTATCGGATGGTTTTACGTGTCAGCTTTCTCTGAAACGTTTTTTCTCCTTCGCTTGCTCCCTTCACCACAGTGTGACACAAATGTAACGCCACAACTGTCATATAGGAACGTTTTGGCAGATTCGCTCTATCTTGCTTGTCATGCATGGCAGTTGAATAGTCTACACATTCAGAGTTCCTGTGGTCTGGTTTCTGACTAGTTTCCTATGTTCGGTGGCACACATCTCCGGCTTTTCGGTTTGAGCTAAACGTTTGAATGGATAATCAAAGGGACGAACCAATATGTGATAAACAACACTCTTTGCCACAATGGTCTCAAATGCTTCATCTAAAATATTCTCTGATTACACTGACATGTAAGTTCGTCAGACTACCTACGATTAACATCATTCGATTTCGTCACAGTTATACTACGTATAGCACGAAGGACTACGTGCATGAATGGTTGCATTTCCCTGATGATAATCAGAGAATGAAGAAACATGGACTGGTTAGTAATGTTATGAACCAAAGATGCGGATAGCTCAATGATTGCTTATTCAGAAAATCTGTACGTGGATACGTGCCTGTACACCGCCGCAAACGTAAGCACTTGTTTACACACAGCAAAAATCCCAAGACGTCATGATTGCCAATACCAAGTTCACTCATTGTGAACACCATTGTTTCTGGTCTCTTTAGTAGATAAATGCGTTTCTCCGTCTGCTTACTGACGAGTAGTATGATGAGATCACTTATATTCCCTACACTCCACCTGAGCCACATCAAAAGTCATTTGGACCCTCTTCGTTCTTTTAATGGACTGGTGATGTGGGCCCAGCTGGTGTGCATTGTCCTCTGACCGAAGTGTCATACCATTTAAATGGATGCATTCTGTGGCCTCGGTTTCCCTCATTTTCATTAAAATGTACTGGACTGCTATTTTCCTCCACTACACACGGTCCTGCCCACTCTGTTGTGAACTTATTAGATCCGGGTCCAGTTGTAACGGGACTCCGGCGGTCACTGTGCTTAACCTCTGAACCAGATTCAAACACAGTGCACTGACCACATACTTTTGCAGTTGAGTGCACCTTGGCAACCTCCGGAACATTTGTCAGAATCTGACCGACCAACCCCTGATTTCCTGCTAGTTCGAATTGTTCTTAACCCTAGTGGACAAATTTTGTCACCTTAAAGAGATTGTCGACCAATAACTAACACTGTGATAGACAAAGTTTAACAACCCAGCATTCCACTCGACCGTACACCAGTGGGGCGCGGCGATCCAATATGACAAACTCACAGACCTTGTTATTTAACGAATGGCAAACACTGAACCTATTAGCTTAAGTTTATGAGGGCCTTATCATACTTATCTAGAACAGTGATATGTCCCCATTTGAAGGCCAGTCGAGCGCGCACGCGCATAGTAAAATTCTGTCGATGTTTAGTTAACGGTAGTACCCTCGTTAAAGTACCTTATTCAATGGCTTAAAATATGCGCACAAATGCATATCACTTGTTTTTGTCACAACAACCTGAGTAACCCATCCGTTCGGTTCCTCTGTCTGTCTGAATTCGCCGGAAAATCTTTCACCATCGGTGGCAAATTGTCTACGAGATTTGGGGCCACCCTGCATGCAACAGGAGGATGAAATACAAAATTTAAACATATAAGACGGTTTCCTGCACCATTAAAAACTGTATGATTAACACAAATATAGGTTGGAAAATATGACATAGATGACGCTGGTGCATAGACATATGTGCATCTGTAGGAATGCAGATAAACACGCTTTCGATAAGTCAACCTTAAGATAGTCACATTGCATGAACGGACGATGGAGCTTAATCGACGCATCGTTTGAACTCGCTACAGTGAAACTAGGTTACCGGTTAACCATGCAATAAAACAAACATGAGCAGTACGCAATATTCTAACTCAGATGGGTTCAGTTTTGTTACTTGACTCTGGAGCACCACAGCCTGAATCAGCTTGATGCTCAGCGCAACCGGACTGTCAAACTTAAGTGAAACATTGTGCAGAAGAAAATCCTACAGATCAGGAACGGAAATCGTTCAATTCTTTCGTGATAGAGGTGGCTACCGAATGCATTCAAACGAAACGGACATCATCCTCACATAGTCTCTGTTCTATCAGATCGCAAGCATAAGTTCAAAAAAAGTCAGTGCCAATGATTCCACATGCCTTCCACCCCGCGGCGTGATCCTGTCACAACTGAGACCCTCTGGATCAGTCCTAAATTTTGCTGCTCTCTTTTTCTTGGAGAACGACCTTGAAGCACAAAAGGTAACCTTCTCTCTCGACACAAAGCTTTGCAAGTGTCTTCGGATTTCGTTCGTGATTACCCAATCATTTCAGAAATGAAACCAACACTAGTGATGCGTAACTTCTTTCAACTTCCCAAGTGCTCGGATTAAATGCATTCGGAAAACTTCGCTGACTGGTTTCCAGATGCAGTGGAGTGAGTGAACTGCTCATTCTATTTCGGTCACTAAAACACCAAAGACAAGTCTACCATGGGAAAGATTTGTGATTGCCCCACTTTCAGTAAAACTTTTGTCCACGGTTGCTAGACTTTGACTGAAGCACCTTACTCAGCTGCTTAAGACAAATGCACGAACCGACATCCCCTGATTTCTTCAGAGTTAGAACAACCTGACTAATCCACTCGGTCGGTTTCTCTGCCATTGCAACCACGGTAAACTCACCTGACCCGTCTGATTCGGTTTTACACTTATCACGCACGGCCAACAAGACCCTTGGACTAGCATTGCAAAGAGGGACGTATGGCTAACCACAGGCAAATTGACGACGCTTAGCATATGACCAACAGTTCGCTTACTAACAAGTCAGATTAACCCAAGAATGCTGTTCAAGCCATTATCAGCCGATTTAGTCAGAATCGTCGATAGGTGAGTGATATAGTTATCATCACTAGCTCCGATACTTATCCCTGCATAGTACTTGACATGTTCAACCACCCTCACCGGTTCTATACATCTTCGCTTGATGAAGAAGACTGAAGGTGAAATATCTCTTCTAAATGTTCATCTACGTCGACGAATAGACGGCAATATTCAGCGTAGTATTTGCCGAATCAAAATACCTAGAGATTTTTTTACCCTTAAAACAAAAGAGAGATATCGTGTTTTATCTGACAGACGGAGAAATATGAAGTTTGTTCAGCTGATACGCTGCGCGCTGAGCTCAAACACGTACATAACATACTGTATGATAACGGATACTCGGACGAATTTATTGCTCGAAGTATGACCAGGACACCGCGTAAAATCAAACTGTAAGACGTAAGAAGGGAACTCATGGTTATTTGAATGTCGTTTAAAGAGACAGAACGGCTGACAAATAGATCCAGCCAGCCAATCAGCAGGACCTATGCCACAGCTGAACATCTTATCCAGTTCGCCACAATCCCATTCCTCCGGTTCAATAGTAATAATGACTGACAGTTCAGACTTTATCAATATGCGCCGACTCTTTCATTTGGTCCCGGAGAACAGGTTAGATTGGTTGAACGTCAAGACAATTATCGAAAGGAATCCAGGAACACCAAACTTATAACCTAGAACAGTGATTGTGTAACTGGTAGCACACATGCGATTCATAATCTTTACTGATCGATTTTAGTACTCACTCCGGTTTTCATTCTAATTGTGTTGTAATCATCCTGATAAAGGAGCACAGAAAATAAGTCTTGTTCGCTAATTTGGTGTTACCTCCGTTACCCCGTTACACGATTATACTGATCTGAACCATGTTCACCTATATTACTCTACTTTTAGCCTCAAAACGATCAGTAATTACAGTCGGTAGTGAGTGCGTATAATTCGATGGTAGGTCATGGGAAGTTTTGTTATAAGTTGTATAATGATTTTTTAAAAAAGCAAGCATATCTGGTTCGATTGTAGGATACCGCTTCTTTTTTTTCTTGGCACACACCTAACGGAGTGTGCGTTGGATGGTAGCGTTTACGAATGTAGCAAGAATACTTATTTTCGAAATGTTAACTTTTTGTTTAACCTAATCTGTGATACATTAAAGGAGCATTCCTTTGTATGGCAGTGATTCTCAAACATTGTCGATAATAAGGGGGCCGGCAAACAGAGCAATTAAACGATATAGCCAACGGTAGAAAATAATAAGCCAAACGCTAAAGGGTGTGTCACCGCTGTAAAATCCAGACAGAAAACTTTCAATGTCTGGGTTCAGAACCGATTGTGACGCGTAAATTGGCCTACTTAGTTTAGAAATAAGTGCGACGTCGCATTTCTTGACTGTGATGTACCTTGGCATAGATCGAAAATCCGCATGCACTGAGAATTGCATATGATGTTTTTTCAGTTGCAAACTGTTTTCACAAGAGAAAAATTCACAGTCCAAACTTTCAAAATGTTCAGCTGTCAGTTTTGACGCATAAAGAACACACTAGGTTATTGCTTCCACAGTTATTTGGAGCTACGCAAGCCCAAACAACTTTACGAATCTAAGTGGAAATCAACGTTGTTATAAAGTCAATCATATCTGTAACACAAACTGCTGAGACAGAAAAAGAGTATAGTATGCTGAAAAACATTGTTACCGGTGACACTTAAGAACGGTGCATAAAATAGAATGAGATCAATTTGTTGAAACTGTCTCCACGACAAACCGTAAGCAGATAGGGTTAGTAGGTTGTTTCGGGAAAAGCTTGTTTTAACAATAAGATTGTCAGATTAAGGGAGAGTAATGAAACAGCAATGAACAAGCCTACAAAGCTCTTTAAAGTAAAGAGGGTACAGAGTGAAACACATAAGTCAGTGGAGTCCGAAATTTGCCTATCTGGTTGGTAGGTAAAAGATTTTTCAAACTTGGTTATAAATCTTAATTCTATTCTAGGATGATGACAGTTTTCCCAAACTTTCAGAAGGGTTCATTAGCAGACATTGAGCCGGAATGTTAGTTTCCTTCTGTGTGACTGGTGTTATGGAGGAGCCTTTTAGCTGTTCACAGTATGTGCTTGATACTGATCCTCGGAAAATGGAATGACCGGTAGTGAAGCAAATTAAGACAGGACAGAGACTGATGAAAAACCACCTGCTTCTTCGGCTTAGCCACGTTCAAAATAACATGAATCTTCAGACGTTTTATTGGACAGTGCTTACCGATATTTGTAAGACGATCTAGTAGTTGACTGTTTTGTCGGTCGTATGGGTGGACTGAGAATGTAATATATCTCATCAAGCACTACGTCATCGGTTCGACAGAGGATGCCGCATCCCGTGATAGCTACAACGAGTCCCATCAACCAGGAGGATTAAACAAATTTAGCTATCGGTACTTAGAGTCGGCTTGAGACCACAAGTGAGTGAATGCCTCCAGGTGACAGAAAAGAAACGATGAATAAAAATAACCCACCAACTTTGACAGACCACTTTTTGTAGGTTTACCACCATAGCCTTAGGTAACAGTACACCATGAATGCTGTCGCACAATTCGTGAATCACTCAGTGCCACTTTCTGGTAACAATGTGTTCATCTGTGAAGGTGAACCGATGTTACTGTGGGTTTCGGGACAGGAATCCGGTCGAATTTTTGATATTGCTCGGTTAGTTATTTTCAAGCATGTTACATTATCTTCAACTTGTCGGCTGAAAGTGACATGCTACTCGAAAATTCTGGTACACAGAACGCGCATACATGAATTATACAACGATTACTGTTCACAGACAAGAACCTTGGCTTGAAAAGCAGTGACAGTAGACTAGAGACAACCCGTTTTCATCGGAACAGAAGGACCACCACCATGAAACTCCGAACCGGTAGAGGCAGGAAAGTGTGGCTGATCCGATCACTGTCTGTTGCTCGGTTTGAAGAGAGCGTATATTTTCGTGTAACTACCATACTGCCTTGTTGAGCCCGATAGTTCTTCTAGGCTCTTAAGCTGTCTTGATGATGGCCTTAAACAGCACATCTGTGGGTCAGCTGGTGTGACTGTTTAACTAACTGAAATAATTTCAGTTGGCTGTTCTCTCGAACAAGTCACGTCGTACAGACCAATGATCCGTCTATGTGCCTCAGATGCCACTAATGAACGGTTATTCTTTCATCGATCAATGGTGCATACGTTCACGTACTTATGAATTACCATACCTGCAACACCGTTGATTGCTGAGCTGAAGTAGTTCATTCTCACTACCGCAAACTTCACTTTGTTCAACAGCCTATCTTTCTTTCACGCTGTCCCATTTAACCCCATTTCATTCTACTGGAATAACTCGTTGGTACTCTTTTAAATTTTTCAAAACGTTAACTCTGAACAGTTTGTTCATAAAAATATGCTAATAACCACGATGACGGACAAACCAAAAACTGTAAACAAGAGGTTTGTCTATAATTCTTCGCCTTCCAAAGGTGATAGCTCCACCGAAAGCATAACCGATAGACTTAGTGTGGTAATCAATAACACATATTTCGCAGCTCAACTATATGTCCATACCAGTGTTGCGCTCCCAGTGAAAAACACATAATGCCTGTTCATGCCATTTCTCTTGTGTTCGCTGTTTCGTTTGTTCCGCACGCTTTAGGGAGCATCAATCTATGTGACTGATGCAAGGATCGATGAAGCCCAATTCACTCGCGGCCGCTGCACATCTGATCGGTTTGTGGTCATATCGTTGTTATATGAACAATATGTTGCTAATATTTCAAGTTTTACCGGAGTTCATCACTTTCATTTGCTCTCTCATCTCTTTAGTTACACCCATCCCAATCTATTTTTATCCCACGAATCTGAATTGAACAACAGTTTAGCTTTTTTTGGAATGTATTTACTATAAGACGTGCAGTTGGCACGTAATAGCGCTCAGTTCACCGCAAAACAACATGAAGTGGTCAATATTCTTTGGTTTCCAGTTATGTTCCTGTTGCATACGAACGGGATTCTGTTGAAACACTGTTTCATAGGCCTATTTATACCCGTAACAAATTGCAGACAGAAAAGAAGATGCTAAGGCAAACTTTACTAGCAAATGCGGTCAGGAAGAGCACTGAACTTATACTTACGACTCAAAAGAAAGATGACTTCCCATTTTTTCCAATCAAAGCTGACCATCTAGCTAACGAACTGAAAGACTCACTGAAATCTGCTCTAGTACGAACGTATGCGGCTGCACAGTCGTGCTTAGTTCAGACCACCGGAGAACCAGTTCTCCGCGATCGCGAAAATAGTCCATCAAATCTTTGTCTTCTATTTTGTGTACCAGTTCACCTGCATTTACAGTGCGCATTACAGAGGCAGAGCAGATCGACAACTAATGCAGTGAATCGTCGAACATATCCCGAACGAGCTGCTGTCTTGTCGTCCTGACGTGTTCAACAATCGATGACGCTGGGTTTTGAGCACTCATTTCACCATGTTGATCTACTAAACACATTCAAGATGTTACGTAATCGAAACCCAGAGCTACTAGCCTTTTGTGGAGCGATAATAATTCGAAGTGACCAGCCGATATTATTTGCACAAAATTGGTTGCCATGGTCGTCATTACATAATACTTGACGTGGTTGTAGTTGTGGAGCAGTGGTCAACACGGTTGCCTCATGAACGCGTGGCCAGGGTTCACATCCTGGCCATGGCAAGGATATGCACTACTGACGAGCTCTAATGAGATTGAAACTCGAGTCTAGTGCTTCTATTCGAAAGACACCGGCTAGCTGGAAAGTCTATCTGAATGTGAAGGCTGTGATCAAATGTGAGTGATGGTCAACTTGATAATGAACCAAATCCCCGACTACTCACCAGTAGTCTAAAATATCGCCTAGCACGTTTCGTGAGATCAGTGACACAGTAACTGTCTCGGAAGTTCTAATCGTAGGGTCATCGATTGGAGTTAACAGGACAGTTACTTTGTCCCCTCTCGAGACGATCGGTCAACCGGATCATTGCTCACAAGCGAGAGTGATTGAGCATTCAGATTTGACAATTCGGTTGTGACTAATGTGAGGTGAATAGCACAGTGGTCAACTATCAACGGGCCCTAATGAGAATGAGACTTGAGTCCGGTGCTTTCTTTCGAAACAGGCTGATTGGGTGATGTTCAATGTATGGAAAAGAGTGTATACCGCTTTGGTAGTTTGGAAGAAGTGAATCATTGGAAATATAACTGATTGGAATGTCGTAGATCTTGACCGCATTCGGTTGCGGAGCTCCTTGTTAAACCACTTAGAGCTCCACGGACTGCCAAGCACAGATACGATTATTGGAGTTCAGTTTCCAGTGTTCTGCCCTGAGCCGATTACGATAGAACAACCAAACAACAGCACTGAGATAACGCTTGTGACGATAATACCTCAGGATATTTATCGCCATATCTTAGGTAACAACGATTTCCTTAAGTACTTGTAGGCGACATTCCTCGGGTTTAGGGTTTGAACGGGAGATGCACTGAATGTTCGGAACTCGTCACATCAAGGTTAGAAGCCAGGAATCTCTGCTGGTTTCTCTTGTTCTCAAGGTGGTCCATATCGGATTCCGGAATGCCGCTGTTGACGATATTTTGAGACCGCTGACAATTCAAGGATTCCATTTTTAGCATCTTACGCTGTTAAACTCAGGAACTGTCTGAGAAAATCCTGGCCCGGGGACACTATAGAGCTTATATGACACCAGAAGGACGTATCGTCTCCTTTGTTTGTGTTATCGAGTGTTTGTGTTATCGAGTTGAAACAGTTCATTCCCTTCAGAAGTTTGAACAAAACCGTTAGAACACGAAAGCTGGCAGATGCAAGCATTTCGTATTGACTCGTCAGCACCAAACTTACAATAACATGAAACGGTTTTTTTCATATCAAGCAGTTAGGGGAGCAGGGCGGATAGTCAATTGGTGGTTTAGGAAAGGTCAATAAGTCCAGGGAAGGGTCAAGTTTACGAGAAATTGTTTCTGAACACAAAGTCGGCTTCAGTCGATTGATTACAACCGCCTCAGCAAACCGCAAGAATATTCGATTCGAGTGACGTAATAGGATTTTGAATGCACAAATTGGGTCGATAACGTGACCACTGGTCAGGACGTTCCTTGCGACTGCGGACGCTGGTTGCTTGCGTGTGTCAACCACATTGTCGTTCTTCTGTAATACAGAGCTCTGCACCCATTTGGGCAAATGTTCCTTCACTTTGGAGATCAAGCAACTCTCAGTTCTGTTTATGTAACTTTCATTGCAGTTACATGTAAATTGATAAACACAATGTGAGGTGGCACCGGGCTAATACACAGAGTTCCGCTGCGTTGAATGTTCGTTTAATCGAATTCACTAGTCTTTGAGTTATTTGATGGATGCAATAATCACCTTTAAAAGGCAATTCTATACAAACTCTCTTTTTTCTCAAAGTGGCCACCTGTTCGGAAGGTGGTTTCGATTTATTATGCCTTTCTATGAACCTTTTTGGATACCCGTTAGATTGTAGTGTAGATGTGATCAAGTCTAGTTCCCTCGCAAGACTATCCTGTGTACAGATTCGCCTTGCTCGTGTGAATAGTGCATTCACTAGTGCGCGTTTGTGATGGACCGGTGTGAAACTACT
>QNGE01003555.1:55500-81324 GCA_008508345.1 Paragonimus westermani
TATATATATATATATATATATATATATATATATATACAAAATACGATCCACATTTTGACCTTCTAATCTTGATTTATCAGAACATTCACATAGCTGATCCCGACAATTTGCATTAGAACTCATCGCCAAATTGTCTATATCAGCAAGATATCTCAAATTCAGTTAATGCAAAGAATTCGAAGGTTAAACTCGGAAGATTCGATCTTTCCGCATTTTGTTTTCTACGAAAGACTGACCGATTCAACTGTTCATCAGTCAGATATCAGCAATTACTATTTCGAATGAAAAAACTGCTTTGAGAAAAGAACGGTGACGGTGAATCGTTGCAATATTGAATCAGGTGGTGAATCGTTGGACGGTCCTGATGTGAGGAGTCGACTAAGAAATGGTCGATAACGAAATCTAATCAAGGGAAAAAAGACAAACAGGGAACCATCTGAAGGTGCCTTATGAACTTTCTGTTCATTTGCGTTGGTACCTATCCATTACATTTATAACTCAGAAAATTGATGCTGCTCGCTGTATCCCCACTGATGTGATAAATCACAAACTCAGCATGTGGTGAAGATAACGCATTTGTGGATGGTTGAATTTAGCAACTATGCATTCCGTTCACCTTTGGAGAAAAAATTCTTCCAACAAGGAAAACTCAAGATAAGTGAATTCACCAACCGAACAGGAACAGTGTGGACAAAGCTGATGCACCAATCCACATGTACCCAAAGTCTGTAGAGTTGCGATATTTATATCTCTTCTAATAATTACCTTATGAGTACAAGCCCAATTTCTTGTCTGTTTATACAATGAGAAATAAACAGTGCCTAATACGAGTCGACCTAGCTGTGGACACCCAGGTTCTAAAAACTAGATCTTACATCTACACACATAAGCAATGGATCTGTGAGTAAGAAACAACATGATTTTGGTGGTCACACCGAACGACGCCAGGCTCGATGACTTTATCAACTGTCATCACATGCACAAAGTCCAGACTGTCAGAGTAAAGACACCTTCATCTCACATCCATGCTGTCTTGATCTATTACTGGGTTGCTGTTGCATCAGTACCCTGGAGCCTACACGGAACCCGCTGCCACCCAACGCACCGCATGAGTGATTCTGTGAGGACCGATAGAAAAGCAACAAAAACTATTGCCATAGTCTGCACTCATCTTGTTGTCTAGAGGTGTGCGAACCACGGGCTCTGGATTTCTTGCTCGCATAACGTGCATTAGTGGCGATATCCAGGGTAGCGAGTAATGGCCTTGTAAGCCTTTCATTTCGAGGGTACGATAGGTAGATGCACTGTCAGTACGATCGGTCAACTTTCACATGCAGTCAGTCGCAATCAAGAGGGAAGCATGAGCACTTGGTGTTGTAACTAACAATGACACATAACACCCATTGCTACAAGTTCTAACTCTCACCTGGCTATCAAACTTGGCAGGAATGCGATGCGGATGAACAGTAGAATGCAATGAAAATCGCATCGGAACTTTAAAAGATGGCCGGTGACGAGAATTGGTGGGGATAAGTGACAAACTTTCGTGATTGGAGTTTCTCAAGCGAACCATAAAGCCCAATTCGATGCTTACCCACTCAACTTCTCTACGGGCTCGATGAACGATGATGACCAGGTTGCGGTTGAGCATTCTCGTTTGTACGTGTGCATGTGTCCTAACCTTTCCTGCTGTCTTAGCTTGGTAGTCTGGCTTGCGTTCTTTGCTGATCTCGGGGGTGGGGGACTAGGCTGGTCAAGACCCGTCGTTCTAGGTTAAACAGTGCCAAATAATCCACTAAAATGAAGCAACACAAACGTTTAAGCTGATGTCTTTGTGTATCGCACTACTGACTGCGCACGAGTGATTGAATACTGAGGCATGTTACCATGAATATACAGCAGAACTACATTTCTATGTGCAAAACTGCGGTTCTCCACCTATGAAAGAAAGGGGTTATAGGAGGTGCCTTCAAGGAAGAAACGTTCTAGCCGTCCAGCGGTAGATTTTAACCGCCGGTGTATCACTGATTGCGGTAAAAAGAAGTCCAATTTAGATATACTAAGTCTGCTGGATGCAACGATAGTCTGAATCAAATGTCACGGTAACTGTGTTGACTTCTCGTACCTGAATAACAACTTGTCGATAGATCTGCCCTTGGGTGGCGAATTGGGAGTTCGTGTGAAGCGGTGAAGCACCGCTGTCCGAAGTCTTGAAACGCTGGCCTGAAAGAATGTCAGCTGGAAAACGCGAATCAGATCGAAAGTTTACTGTACAACCGTGCAGTCTGCGCAGTGGAACCTGGATGCTATACCAGAGCAGTGTGCACCATGTGCACAGTTACCATCTGCAATGTATACGATGCACCTTGGGTGTTCGGTGATCGAACATGATTCCAAAAACTCTGGCACTTTGAACAGCAGTCACAGATGAGATTAAACATCTGTTGAAGCTTGACCATCTTTGTCAGCCACCACACATGCGTGAAATGGCAGACAAACGAATTCCGAAGTAGTTGCTATACGAGCAGCTTGTAAGCAGAACCCTATTGACCAGAAACTGAAATACCAAAATATCGTTCATATGCATCTTTCATGAAGTGATCTTGGTCTTAGAATATGAGGGGATGTGGACAGGACACTGTGGAGGCATTTGATCCATACAGGCGTCTGAGAGTTCAGTGAGCGACAGTCATGTATTCTTGTAAGATAACTGCTCGGAGCATAGGCCTGAGTGCCGTAACTATATGACACCGCAATGAAAACGGCCACGAATATGCCAGTCGTCTCGAGTTTGCATTCCATCAGCACACCCATAGTATACCATAAACGAAGAGGAGGCTCAAGGAAATTGTCTGTTATATATATATATATAAATTAATCAAAAAAGAGGGTAAACACTGAGTGGTGAACGATTTATTGTGACGTTTCAAATCCACACTAAGATCCGTTATCAAACAAATAGATGTCGGAGTGAGGTTGTTCTACCGCTCACCGTGTCCGCCTGTCCATCTGTCTTCGCTCGCTTTTCGTTTCACCGTCAACGATGCTGACGTAGTGGCTGTCTATGTCAACGTGTCGATTGAACGAATTCCGCGAATAGAGAGCTTCGAGTACAATTCGTCCCCCTTTCGTTTTCACCCGGGCGACCACTTTGGCATGGTCTATGTTGACTTCGTGACCTGTGTCCGTGCATTGGTGCCACAGTTGTGATCTAGGGTCGGCTCGTCTCATTGCTAATTTGTGTTCGTGCACGCGTACGCGCAGCTGTTTGCCTGTCTCCCCTACATACTGTTGGTCACACCCGAGGCATGGAATCACGTAGACCACGCCAGACTGTTCGTGTGGTTCTACATGATCCTTAGCAAAACGGAGTGTTGAGTTTGGCTTGCGTGATATTTGGATGCCCAGTGGTTGCAGCATCCTTTTTACCGCTTCAGATGTGCCGTGAATATATGGCGCTGTCATTCTTGTTCTAGATTTTGCGCCTTCACTTCTTGTGGGCCTTTATGAAACTACTGGGGTATCCATTAGAAGCAAACAGTTTGAACAAGTGTTTTCGTTCTTGTCTTCTGAGTTCGGGCGAGCTACAGCGCGTGTCTGCACGTCGAAATAATGTTCGCACACAGCTTTTGAGCTGACATACTGGGTGATTGCTATCGAATCTGGGAATGACACCAGTTGTTGTCGGTTTACGATATACAGTGGTTTCAAGCTTGCCATCAGGTCGTCTTATGATCAGTACATCGAGAAACGCCATGCGTGAGTTCTCTTCTTTTTCGCGTGTAAAGGTTATCCCTTCTAGTACGTTATTCAGACTGCTTTGGAACTGGTCAAGATGAGTTTGAGGTAAAACAACAAATGTATCATCCACATATCGGAGCCACACCTTAGGTTTGAAGGTCTGGAAGGCTTCAGATTCGAAGTTTCATTACGGCGTCAGCAAGCAATCCTGATATGGGTGAGCCCATTGGTGTGCCTCTTTTCTGCAAGTAGACTCGACCGTCAAATTGTAGGTAAGTCACCATGCAGAGCTCCACTAATTGAATCAATTCCGTTGGAGAGGGATTCGTTCTATTGCGGAGGCTGTCGCCCTTACTTATAAGGTGCTTCATACTTTCTATCGCTAGTTCATTCGGTATGTTAATGAAAAGCGACGTCACATCGAAGGAAACCAGTGCATCTTCTTTTTCCAATTCTAGGTCCTTAATCTTTCTCGGAAAATCTGCTGAGCTGTTTGCGTCGTGACTGTCGTGAGGTAAACAGGGTCGGAGAATACGAAGGAGGAACTTCGCCAATTGGTAGTTTGGGGCCGTCCTGGATGCAACGATTGGTCTCACTGATATTTGATCCTTGTGGACCTTTGGTAGCCCGTATAATCGTGGCACTGGTCCCTCAATTGTTCTAAGGTGTTTAGCCTGTTCCTCTGTGAATGATTTCTTTTTTTTGATTAATTTAAATATGCTACCTGAGCTGCAGACATTCTCTTTGATTAACCATATATATATATATATATTCGCCCGTAGCAAACAACGATCGTCGTCATCTGGTAAGTCACCGTGGTATCGTTTCAATTTATGTGAAGTTTTCGTAGAACAATGCTTTCCCCCTTAATTCTAACATTGGCGGAAATTGGTTCAAGGGTTCTAGGGTGATGGTCACCCAACCATCCCTACTGCATTAGTCAAACAAATGTAATTTTGATTAATGTCTTGACTGTATCCCTTATTGAAAACCATTAATTGTTGAATGTATCACACAGGTCACTTAAGCATTGAAAACGTACAGCACGGGGAAGACTAACATTTGTGTCTTGTGACCTCTATGTATCCTTCTTTTGATAGATTCGAACAGTTTGCCTAAATGCATCATTATTGTGCAATCTCTTATATTCATCAGTCAGATTTTAGCCACACAGAAGGTAATTCGCTTGCAGCCATCAATAGTTATACCGTTAACAATCGTTAACATGAAACTACCAATCAACTCAACCTCATTTAAGCTTCCCCTCTGACAGAGACCTTGATTTTTGAAGAGTTACTGAAGCTACGTTCACCGAGATCTTGCTCCCCAATGATCGTCATTGCATGAAAGACCCACATGCGGTACTTCTCAAAGTTGCCTCTTTTACCCGTACACCGGTTGTAACAAATGATATTCTGATAATCACACTACATTGTACATTCTTGTTACTTTACTATTTAGCCAACTTTCATTCCAATCGAGCTGGTAATTTGGTATGTACGTCCCAGTGCTAAATTGACAACTCTCTCCGTACTTCGCTAAACTGATACACTTTCACGGTATACTCTACGATCCATGATCGATACACGTAAATGGAGTAATTGTATTGACTGGCTGTCTTCATTATTTTGCATGGTCCAAGAGTGAGAATCAGACAGGATGTTATTCCATTGGACCGTTTTAGTATCCAGTCCCTCACTTCTGGCATTGTTAGTTCATCTACTGATACACTGAACATTTTGGGATTCATAAGAATTACATCGTCTGTGAAGGAACCCACACCTCTTTCATCATCGTTTACGTTTCCGAATGAAACGGCAAACCTCCGTCTATCCCTAGATGTTCCACCCTCCTTCGATGGACCGTTACGCGACAGTTTAAAAAACGGTCCTACCATGTCACATTCCGGAAGAGTTCTTTGGAAAAAAAGATTTCAAGCCCTTCGGAAATCTGTCTTCTGTTGGACAACTCAAGTCGACTGTATGGGGCGCATACAAAATTTTCGTGGCAGCTAGAAATGGATACAGACTATTTTCCAGTAGCAGGATTTCAAATGCGCAAACGAACATGTGCATTTACGAACGCTCGGGAAACAGCAACACTTCAGTGTAATGCAAAGAGGAGGTGCTATGTGTGTGACGTGATACTTGGTTCAGAGCAGCTTGATAAAAGCCTTTACCAGCTGCTGGGAAGAAATGCATTGACTCGGTTTAACATGCTATCCACCGTTCACTGATCATAAGCCGTGGATTGCAACTTTCCGCTTGTGTAAGCATCAGTTACCAAACTATCGACTTGTTTTGCAACATGGTAGTGTATACCCCACATGCATCGCGTTAGGTCTTGTACACCGTTTAAGTGATTACACTGTCTGAATTATGGAGCTGACAGACGTCGACAAAGGAGAGTTGGCTGTGCTAAATTCCTCCATCTTCCGTATGCAGTGTAGGTTCAACGACTTGAAGCGTCGGTGACATGTATAGAGAATACCATCGACTAAAATATTCATGTGTTCAAAACAGCTGATACTGGTTCCATGAATAGAACGAGACGCTAATCTGTCCTGAGGACAGTGACGACAGAAGAGATGGAAAACGTAGTGGGAGGTTTTATGAGAATGCCATCCCCCATCGAACTGACCGGATTTACCACAACAGCTGTTTATAGAATGACTTGCAAAACATGGCTTACAGCCTGCAAGACTAACGTGACTTCTGATGTGATATCAATCGTTTCTGCTCATGATTTGAATCTGACATCACCAAAACAGTTCCAGTCCAGCGATCATCCTGCCAGTGAGGTTCTGGTTGTATTCACGCCTACAAGGAGTATTCCCATCGACGTTTGTACATAAAACGCTTGCAATTAAGCGTTGTGTAAGGTGAACGTTTCCCACATTAATTTTTGATAGATTTTGTGTTGGGAGATGATATCAAAGTAACCTAACCAGGTCACTGGTGAAGGCTAGCAAAATATTTCATCAAAAAACTGTCGTCCAAATTTTTCCAGTTAAACCAACCCGCATGAGGCATGAAGGTGCGTGCGGCTATCGTGCTAACCCGATGAACCAATCAGAGTGCAACGGCTACGGAATTGACCATACCGGGCCTAAACCACTGAACACTGGTTCAACGTGTAGTTGGCTATATTTGTCGACTAACTCATGATATATATTTACGTTCATTCCATTCGTTTGTCAGACTGGAAATAGGCTTTACAGTGGGTTCCTACACAGTCGTGTTCTTCCTGAATCCGCGCCAGTAGGTTGGGTGAAGCCGAACAGGAATCAGAGTATAGCATCCCAGCTGGGATAGAACGTTAGGCAGAGCAAAGGTGCGTTACATCATTCTGCTAACTTGTTCTTTCGTCCTCTGCAGCAGCACGCTGATCCGCCATACACGAAAACGCATTAGTCCAAAGACCAGAACCTGCTATTTGTCCAACCACGACACATTACTCGTTTGTAGTATGGTCAGAAACACGAACTGCTACTTGGTTTCGTGTTTGACAACATTGCCTACCTCATAGGCATCACTTATTTAGCATCCATATTATTTCGATCTACTCATGGGCAGTCACGTAAACGTACCGGAGAGATTTGTTCCAATGCCGCTATTAATGGAGCA
The DNA here is from genome assembly GCA_008508345.1 of Paragonimus westermani. Classification (NCBI taxonomy): domain Eukaryota; kingdom Metazoa; phylum Platyhelminthes; class Trematoda; order Plagiorchiida; family Troglotrematidae; genus Paragonimus; species Paragonimus westermani. The sequence goes on from QNGE01003555.1 coordinate 62,868, forward strand.
TGCCGTCGTGTAAGCTGTGTACATCGAATACATATGACGGGTTCTCATACTACTGTGGTAACCGGTTTTCATAACGAACCTATTAGAAACCACCCTGATGTGGAATAAGATAAATTAGGAAGAAGATACGTGGAGGTTGAACGGGCAGAATGACAGGTAGATACTCCAACTTCATGAAATTGAGGAGCTGTGACCGATTCTGATTAAATTTAGCCTGGATATCTATAAACTGACATATATGACAGAAAGCTCATTCATATACATCATAATCTAATAGATTACATTGAATAACTTAATCAGGTTCCATTGTTCTGCCTAGCCTGATATATGTCACCTTATTGTGGATGGTGTGTTCGACTTTGGTTCAATTCTCTTCTAAAAGAGGGTTTGAACAGACCGGAGAACCAATGGCTTGTAGCTGGGCCCACAAACCACAAGCCACTGATAACGGTTCTCGTCTTTTGATAACTAGGTGTGTGCTCATTTGTGCTTGTTACTGGAAAAATCATGCTAATTTCCGTATCTATATCCCACATTGAATATATGATATAGGAAATTACGGTTTGACAAAAATCACACGCATTATTCTGTTCTCGTTTGGTTAATTCACTTTTATACATGACTGAGTCGTTGGTCCGTACGTGTTCGTCTGTTCCTCTCTTGTAAACTTGTTATGAAACGGCTCCCGTTGGGGATAGTTTGATGTTACCATCATGTTAGTGTTCGAAAAACAACACAAGCAAGAGGCATATGTACGGTAAATTTATATTCATCCTTTGAAAGAACTGTGAGGTAGTTTTGTTTTAAAGTATTTCACAATCGAGCTGAATAATGCACGTAGTTGGCTAGATTGTTTCCAATTCCAGCGACTGATCCATGAAATCAATACACATGGGCTGGAAGGCAATGTTGACGAATTGCATGGGTTGCCTGAGTAGGAGCTGGGGGGTTGTGCTTCAATACGGTATCGAATGGAATCTTATTCAACAGGGCCATTGGTGTCAGATGAACGGAAGCAGATCCGTCCAATTGTTTCTCTGTCGAGGTGGTCATCGTATTATGTGAGTGTCGGCAGTATTGATCTAGCTCTTGTGTGTTGTACCCACACTCCTCACAAATGTACAGTTTTGTCCTTCTCTCTTTGAATGCATACGACAGTGGCAAACCGTGGACCTTGCGACAATGGGATTCGAGCGAACATCGTTGGGTGAATGCCTTGGTACATTCAGAACATTTGTAGGGACGTACTCCTGCGAGAACACGTAAGCACACAAAAATGCTGTAGATGAATCAACTCGTTGGTTCATGGGTTTGATGGAAAATGTGAAAATTCAATCCACGGACAACAGCAAGCAGTTCCTGTCAAAAAATCTTTTGGAAACACATCCAACTTACTCTGTGAATTTACAGTGGTCAAGTTAACTCACTGATTCAAATGGACAGACGAATAAAGGACAGAACCTACAGGTTTTGAAACAGTGTTATCTGGAGTTCGGACTGTGTGTCCTTGCACATTCAGGTCACCTTTTGGTCTGCTGTTCCATCACTACTTACTGATGACGGATTTTATCCGACTGCCGAACAGTCTAACACTTTCTTTGTACTCCCCCGATCAATAGACGCAACTTGGTCAACCGCAGTATCAGATCTGTGTTTGAATCAGCTTGACCCCAAAACACATATCCAGTAATACTGGTTTGCCTTAATCATCATTCACGTGAAACACCTAAGTAGATGAGTTCATGAATGAATTCCTCGAGATTACAGAGTGAACATAAATCAGAACATTAGGAAGCTGCGAATTTCAAAATCTAAGTTTAATTCAGCCGGAACACCGTTTTTCAAATTAACCTCCTGGATACAGTGATACAAACCGAAACGGAGGTGAATCGGCTGAGAGCTTTGAAACGTCACGCGATCGACACACACTTAAGAGACGACCTGTACCACAAGTTCTCCAACCCTCGTGCTAGCCTATTCCCATAGGTCATGAAAAGCAAATATCTGACTGTACTTTGCTTCAGCATGGTCCAGTGCATGTTGCTAATATGGCTGCAGTCGGCAGTTTCATTGTGGTTTTCTAATGGTTTACGTTCATTTGTCTTTTTCTTTGCATCTCTAGACCCCGAACACATCGAATAACGCCGAGACAGGAAAGTATAACAGATGATATCTCTTTCCTCCAATAATCCACGAACCAACACGAAGGCATGCATATTTACTAAGGAAAATAGAATTCACATAATCTAATAAATCTTGCAACCCCCTGATGAGGTAAATTCGTGGACTTTTTTTTTACTGATGTCTGTTTCCTAGGACAAACACTCTAGCACATAGTTTAATAGTACTTTCGATGAATGACTTTCTGTTACAGTTCTATTGTTGCAAATGTTCATCTGTGATTTCAAGTCAAACTGACGAAATTTTGTCAGACTGTGCCAGCAAGCTTGACTACTTTGTACCTGTACGGAATGTGTCACAACAGTTAAGATTTTCTTGCTTGGATTCATATCAGGACTGTTCAACGACTAAGATGGTCGGAATGTAGCAAGTGTGAACGGTTGAGACATTCTATCTGTCAATAGTAAGACTGTTCCGCTAAACCCGATGCACTTATTGGAAGTAGTATCCGAAAGAAAGGGTCTGATAAAAAAAACAGTCGACCAGTGGTATCTGACGACTACGACATTATCGGTAATGACTAACCGCTTTGTTGGGCAATTCGGTCAATTTGAGTTAGGTTAGGTTAGAAAGTTTTTCGGCTTAGTGAATAAATAATGTGTACTCAGCGTATTTTCGCCTCACTAAAAGTTTGGTTTTACCTTGGATCTATTGCTGAAATTGTTTTTCGGGTGTGTGCATTTATGTCATATCATCATGGAGTGTCGAAAGTCCTCGTTATTTTGATGAATGTAGGTGTGAGTTATTTGTCCGGAAGGGTAATGTTCATCCCAAAGTCGGTCAATCATTAACATTGACCTAGTCATTCTCTGTGTGAACTAGTAGTCCCATTAAAGAAAAACTGTCCTCTTTCTTCTCTATGCCTCTTCTCTGCTCCTCACAGGATTTCTGTCGCCATACCAACAATACTTTGTAGCCGACATCAAAGACCTACTCATCAGAAATCTGGAAATAAAAAAACTGTCGAATTTCTTCACACTTATGCCCATATTACATAATTCATCGCCCTCTCTAATCCATTCCGAAGAGAAACACTTGGCAGCTGAGGGGCGAGTTTGCTGTTAACATATTTACAAATTTGGAGCAGTTCAAGACTCTCCTAGGGAATGAACGCATGTTGAGGATTCCATGGACTGGTTCGATGAGCTGATGTTTAGGGTCCGCCAAAATTTTGCTCAAAGACCTTTACCTGCTAGCTAATGGAGTTTCATGTAGTTGCCTGCACCAAGACAGGGTCTGTGCTCCGTTGGAGCAGGGAACACTCGTTTGTGATGAAGTCACATGTGCTACACGTTGGTACCGTCAAAGAGTCCATGTGGTATTTTGTATGAAGCTCGAATGCCAACCGCAAACTAACAATATTCTATTAGTAAGAATGGATTACGGTCAACTAGTGCTTGCTTCCCATAGTAACCTACATATTTTGCTATTGACCTTCAAATGACGATCATTCTGTGATTCGTAGTCTACGCGCGTGCTCAAGAGGCATTGACATAGCTGTCTCAGTCAACCGGGAACGGAGAACCGAATGAAACGCGCGATTGTGTAACCACTGTTCAAAGTCCGTTTCAGTTTATGGGTGAATCTACAGGATGGGGAAACATTGCTACTGAGGCAAACCTTCGATCAGTTTGTGCTTGAAATGATTCAACCCCATGTCATTGTTTAAATCGGTGGGTATCGCAATAGATCATCCGCATGATAGATCGGTTCGTGCATCGACACCACGGTCAATTTATGTCCTGTTTGCAGTTTTACACTGGTGACTTGATCGGGCAAAACGAAGTTTAGACGTCTCACAATATCAGTAGAAACACCTTTTCTTGAACACTGTCAATCAGGGTGCGAGATTTTACGTTGAATCGCTATGTACGTGATATCAGAAGAATTTTAGTGGGTTGGAGAGGTCAGGAAATACAAGGAACATTCTGTTCAGATAATTCTGATAAAACCATCAAGGCTAGAAACGATAAGGCATAACGATCTTTTAAACCAGAATACACTGGGTGGTACCCTCATGCCATCATATCGCGTCCGATGTTGGTGTACGGTCCACTGGACTGCATTGTGATCAGGATAGACCTGATCCATTGTAATCCTGAATGCAAAAATGGAGCCCAATTTTTGAGTGTTAGTGTATATTGCACTTTTGGGGTGTTCTCTGATCAGGACGTTTTGATCCGTTTCTTGCTCTTATTTCCTCAAATCCCAACAACCTAAACAAATCTTCGGGCGGTTTGTACTTCGGAAGATTGTGTCCAGCATCTCTAATTCTTAACAGTTCTATGAACTCAACATGACTGAATTAGAAAGTAATGGATAAATCAAATTGTGTAACACATAAAGTGGCTCTCTTGCGTTCACCGCTAATTACTAGTTAGCCCGCAGAGTACTCATGCCGGATGTTCTAATTCGGACGAATCAAGTAAAACGTTTGTACTTAGTATTGGTTTGTCCAATTAAAAGCGTTATAAACAGTAAACAGAAGTTAGTTAAAAATTTCAATCCGTATGAACTTCAAGGTAATTAATTTGTACAGAATGTAGGCCTTTTCTCCAAAATACTATTCAGTATTTATTACTGTTAAGCAGCCAGAGTGTCTGTTATGCTCAAGTACTGCATTATTTGTCATAGCTTATCACATGCAGCCATCAGATTCAAGCCGGAATAAATCAACGAAACCAATTTTGTTTTCTGATTGGTCGGTAGCCTAATCACTCAAGGAATGAAGGGTGTTCACCAGTGCCCAGAAACTGAGCTTCAATTTAGGGCGTAGAGTAGATCAAACATGGTGTGATCACATCGGACGTTAGAGGGCCGTACAATAGTGTAGAGCGCCATATACCGATGCACTTCTGACCGATTACTTTATTCGGTGATTACCTCGTCAGGCTTATCTTGATCCAGTGTGACATGGCAAGTACCGTTCCATGAATTCTCATGGTCACACATATCCCACGTTTTCAGCACTTTTGTGAACATCTTCGGTATAGAATCTCTCACCGTAGCTGACCGACTGCTTAAGAAAATGTATTCACTAGGTATATGACACATCACTGTCATTAACAGAAGTTGGTTTACAACTTGTCCCTTTCAGTCCAACCAAATGTTGTTAGGTCGTGGGATCATTCACACGAGGAAACACCTTCGGTTTTGGTTACAACGACATCCTGGGCTGAGGTGCCGTCAGGTTTTGCTTAAAACCAGAAAGGCTCTTTTTTGCTTTAAAGTGTTTTTGACAAAGGACTTCTGAAGAATACAGTTTCTCCTCTTGAAATTACTACAAAGTTTTTGGTCAGTTTTATAGAGACTCTTACAATCTATAAGGTTTTCGGTGCAATGTGGTGACTCATTTCGTTATAGGGTTTACTAAAACAGAAATGTCCTAATTTTGGACAAACCTTATCCCAACGCATCTAACCGACAGCGGTGTGGTATGCACCGAATGATATAAAGGTATGGCAGTAGCCGACTCTGACCCAACGAAAATTACGGGCGATCCGTGCACCCGTGAAGGAGTCGGTCGCACGCTTTGCCGAAAGCGCGATTAGAGAAACAACATGATTGTACACACGTGAGCATATCACTACAGCCCTGATCGTGGCCACCCACTCAAACGCACTACTGACGTGATGTCAGAATGGAGCGTCCGTTCTCGACGCAATTGAGGTGCGTATGCGGCTACAGAGATCGGTTAGTTGTGAAGGTAAACTAGCGCCCAAGAGATTCTGTCCAGACAGAAGCTAAAAATCGACTGAAACTTAACGTACAATGTCACTCCAGATCGGCCTCCAGGCCGGATCAACGGATGTGTGTGTCACCAGTTTAACATCCGCAGTGAATGCATGAGTTGACTAGAAGATAACTTTATCCTACTAGCAATCAAAAATTGGTCTCTGGGCCTGAAATCGGGTTATTACCGAACTGTATTCGACAAGGATGAATCAGAGCAGTTGTTGGCACCGTACAACTAAATTTACGAGGATAAGACCTGCTACGCATAGAAATTCCCGTGTATTCTTTTATCTGTAAAACAAACCGCTTACTGTAACACTTGTCAGTAAAGCTATGTGTGGGCTGACGTTAACGAAAATACGTTCCGTGTTAAGGAAATATTCTAGGGTTGTATGAATAAACACACGGATTATCATAATCTTGACAGCACGATTAATCTAAAGAAAGAATGCCTGCACAGACTTTATTGGTATCGTGGCGGTACAAACGAAATTTCAGTTTAAAATATGAGTTGCAAAGGAACCTCTTAATTTGAAATGAGGCAAATGACAGTCTTGAGTAAAAACTGATTTCCATTAAATCTATCAACAATTTGTAGAGCACGAGGTGTTTACTATGAGTCTACCTGACTTCATGTGTTGTTATTTAAGAACCTACCGGTTACAAGTAAAATGGCCGAAATTATCAAGCTGGGGTAACCTAGCGGTAAAATTTTGAAGAAAGTGTATAACGAAATATTGCATGCATTTGTACCATCGTGGTATTTCTATTCATAAGGTCAGCGTCTATATGCCCAACAACAGTTGTTTCATAGAACTACTGAATGGTAATATTGGCATTTACACGCACAGTCAAACCTTACGAATTCACGTGCACTTAACACCGTTCAGAATTGCTTTGGGAGGAAGTGTTAGATCAAGTTATCCGTCACATTACTCGTTTGACTTAATATGATGTTAACAATTATATTGTCCCGAGCAAGTACACTTTTACTGCTAAATAATAACGGATTTTCCGGGCTTGAAAACTCGCCGTTCCGGCTTTCGGTGATTACCCAACTGTTATTCATGTCTATGTTATCACCTGGGGGGGCATTTGTGATTTGTTTGAATCAAAATACTGAAAACAATCAGGCCGCTACGATTTACCCATCATTAATACCGGTTGTTTGACTTGTTTAAAAACGAGTTGGTTTAAGAGTGCAAATCGTTTTTGGCCATTCTGGTGACAACCAAGAACATACGTAATCCACTTTGGATAAGGCAACAACAATTTCTAGACTATTTGCGTATTTAGAATTATCAGAAGGTCAATAACACAGTGACATTTGGAAAATCGGTATTTTTTGACATCCAGTATGTCGGTCAACGTGGGTAACCTTTGTCACTACAACCCTTCAGTCAAATGTTTACGCGAATAAGGTATAGTGGAACATAACTAATTCAGTTCTGACTGTGATTGCTTATCACTTTGTCGTTGCATCGGTTTTGTTCATAAGATATACTGAACAGATGGCCTAGACACCCAGATGATTGAGGGTTAAAATCGCGGTGCTCGAAAAACACGTGTCCCGCCAACAGAATTATCACACTATTTTATGGAAAAATAATTAGAGCATGAATCGGCCATAGCATCACATGCGGTGACTGAAGATCATAGAATCAATTGTGACAACGTCCCACAAAACGGTTTCAAATCTTACACGGAAAAGACACGTGAAATCCCTCGCGATCAATATGTCCCTTGCCTGTGTCAACCGTAGTGGTGATGCCAACCTCTCAATCGTTTTGATAGGCTTCACCACATACCTGAATAGACAGCTCAGCGTGATGCGGACTGAACCAGTTGAAAGCTACACGGGTCATATCAGGCAAACTACCTTTGCCAGTGCCACAAGCAATCTCATAACCACACGCGTGTACACAGAAGACGGCAAGCGGACTCGATGGTTAACTCATAAACTTCCAACTACAAAACTGTATTAGTCATACTCTAGTAGGCTTATTCGTGTAAGCATGTGATTGAAGGGTTGTAATGATAAAAGTTATTCGCGTTGACCGACATGTTTTTGAGGTAAAAATATCTGTTTTCCCAATATCATTGTGTCATTAATCTTTTAATTCATTTAACCATCACCATATGGCGCGCAATACATTTTACCTTATCCCAATCAATCTTGGTTCAGATGTTCACTATCTGTGTTCTGCTTTCTTTCACTTGAACATATTCGGCTTATTCAAGTAACATTGTTCGCAATTTCGCCCTGCCCAAGGCGGTGACAACGGCAGACAAACTAACACCGGTCAAAATTTCCGTATGCAGGATACGATCGCCATTCATTAATACGTAAAACGGAACAAAGTATCTGTGGTGGTTTACAGTTGCTACTATGCACAGTTTTCCGAAATAATCTCCTCAATTTGTGATGCTGGCGTCAAATGGTGATCGATTTGTCCAATTTCATTAGCTATTTAGTCGCTATCACGTGAATTAACGCAGGTCGACGACCTGTGCTCGTGGGTCACATCTACTTTTGAAAAGTATTAGAACAGAAGATGAATTAACTTCAACGGTGTCTGACACGTGTTCATACTTGCATGTTCAGCAACTATCGGTTACCATTGTATGAATCGCTCTGTTTATCGACCAAAGATTTGGTTCACTTCCAGTCAGTTATGTTGATGGATGTATCAGCTGAGAAGTTAATTGGTTATGTGTGGGCCCCGACTTGTTCAGTCTGAATCCAGCAGGCAGACAATTCAGTGAGTGCTAGTTAGCTTATTAAGCGTAATTCCATAGATGCGCCAAAGGTCAACGAAATTCGTTTATCAATCTTTATACTACTGAAAACGATGTTCCGTAGTATACTGTCCACCTCCTAAGTCACTGACCCAATACATGTATCAGAAAGGGAATCATAACAGCAAATTTACGTTCAGATATTGCTTACCTGTATGAGTTCGTGTATGCCGCTTCAAATCGAACGTGTCGTTAAATCCTTTTAGGCAGTATTTGCACAAATAACGTCGCATCTGACTATGACACTTCACGTGACGCGTTAGTAGACGAAACAGATTAAACCGCTTTCCACATGCTTTGCACACATATTCGTTTGCACTGACCTGTTCACCTGAAATTTTAAAGAATAATAAAACAGTACGGTTACTAACATGGACTTACTTGTCAGAGTATGTTTTATGGAGTGAGTGGAACCTCGAAAATTCTACATAATCCCGCTAGTAGAATGTTGCGGAAATCGACATCTGTAAACGAAAACACGCCGTCCCTCAATTCACATCCTCAGACCGGAAACGCGGATAGAGGGAAACATGAGGGAGCAGTAGACGTGATCTTCCGTAACGGTTGGTCAGATTGGCATGAACTGGCCATTACGTACACATGCAAGGTCAATGTATACCGGCGTTCCGGTAGACAGACAGTCCTGTGTGGTAGGGATGATGGACAGTCTTGAACTGGACTAATTGAGAAATTCTTTAGATCTTTCGGAGACAGACTTGATGCGGTCCGTATGAAACCATGTGACGAGCAGGTCACTGAGTCCAAATGTGTGGCTTCTGAACTCTTGGAAAAGCCACAATATTCAGCTACACAGGCTGTTTCTGTCGATCGTTCCAATCCGGACAAATCCGGATTGTTCATCACTGGTTCCCTGCTAAGTTAACAAATCTGCTGAACTACTTATTAAAACTACCAACTTGGTCAAGTTTGATCAACTGTGTTGTGCGAGAAATGGTAGAATGCTGATAATGAAACTGTACTCCATTTGGTGACACGTTTCGAGGATCGTGGCAGTTTCAAACGTCCCTGAAGCGGCGGTCGATTTAGAGTGAATACCATCAAGGAAGACAGGTGCTTCCTGACAGCAGTAAAGTGGTAGCGTTTTGATTCCAGGCGTACATGTTAAGCAAAAACCAGGTAGTACATGAACCAAACAAACACAGATATACAATACAAATTATGGACCGCAGGAATTTCCATCATTATGCTGTAAAACTGGCAGGATCAACTAATCATGTACACATGAGTTTACTTATTGTACGTTCAGTCGCCCACTACGATACCTACTCAATCCGTGTGCAGGACGGTCAACGAATGACTGGCCTTTGATGCACGTTCAATTTTTTTTCCATGAAAATGGTGAGTAAATTTAATCACTCTCCCGAATAAGCTGTTGTTGGACTTCACAATTTAAATGCGATCCAGTTGTTTGGGGTTGGCCACCCATGATAATAAATGTGTTAAGTGAGCTGATGGAGCAGTGCAAAATGTTAAGTTGTGATAGATCGTTGCAAACTATCGGAAGATCCGCATTTTTCAAATCAGTACACTGAATCTCTGGAATGCTTGATGTTTAAAAAACAGCGGCTGGTAGAAAACAATTTCTCCCCTAGAAAATAAGTGAGGCTCAGTCGGCAGAAGAACCAGGGAAAGAGAGTCCAATCAGTAGAGAAGGTAGAAAGTTGTTGTGAACTGTCCAACATAAACTGCATCCGAAAGAGACCCCTAAGTGTCGGTAGACCATGTGCAACACGTTAAACTGAAATCCATAAACCCTACTAAAAATCATACGGAATGGTATGGCTTCGCTATACCAATTATACTGCACAGTCATGGCATTCCACGAACCTCGAGAAGTGTTACCTTATCATGGCTAGGACCTTCACTAGAACCGGAATCACTTGAATATATGTGAGACTGGAAAGTTGCGTTTTTAAAAGCGGAACTAACTGGAGTTCAGCGTGGCTCACAAAATAATCACAACTTGACTAGATAAAATGTGTTGTTTGGTTGTCCTACAGGCTGCGTGGTCATTAGTAGCACGAAGTTTACAATTCAACTTTTCATCACAAGCTTGTGTAACACGATTGGTCCAGTTGATTTGCTGAGTGGGTACTGACTACCAGGTAATCAGTCTGCACCTCTTATCCCGGCTGGGATAGCAATTTGAGATGGAGCTCATATTTTTCACCGCTAATTCCCAATCTCATACTGCACGGTAAATTCTTGCTTCAGATAATGCTGCAAATGGGATCCCGATTCCGCAGCATGTAGCCTGACAGGGCGTATCGACTGTTATGAAGCTCGACCTAATTTCGTTTCATCACATCTTCTGCTTCCTGAGGCATATGGGAAAATGTTACTAACGGAAGATGGGGTATTTCATTCGCTAAACAACTTACACCCTGTGTACAATTACTTTTATACTCCAAACTGAACAACATTCACAACCATTTTAGTGCCCATGGTACATTTTCGGCTTTTTTAAAGGAAGCTTCACTTGACTTTTGAAACCCAAAAGGTATGCTAAAATGGTGGGGGCATTCGTGAACAATTTACGGAGTTTTCCGAACGGCTAACCATTGACCTACGGGAACCCAGTATTTATGTTCTGATCAGACGCGTTCCCAATGATTTTGTCTACAGTCCCGGGAATGCACTCACCGTATAGTCGACTAAGTACTTCGCGTTCCATTTTGCTCGCATAGGCCAAGGGATTCTTAATTCCGGCACCGTTGTTCACAAATTCTACTGCACCGATACGATCGAGTGTTCTCGTCTTGGGTTGAATAGACTGAAACGATAGAACAGCAAACCACTTCGGTAGAAAAAAGGAAGTGCTAGTGAAACGGTAAAAATCTGCTGTGTAACCAAGACAACATAGTTGTCATTATATTCTGCTGATGTGGTTTCTAACTTTGTAAATTTATTGCATGTGACAGACGGTGGAACAACTGCAGATTGACAACCAAGATATAAGAGGTTTACTTCGTAAAAACACAAGAAAGATTATGTGAAAGGTTTTCTTTCTCTCCCTACTTACCATAGTAGTGCATAATATGGGCAGTTAAGCATTAGTGTGAAATAGTGTGAACCACTGATTTATTGTTGTCTATGATGATGATGACGATGATGATGATGTTGATGATGATGGGCAAGGTCACCATATAAACAAACAGCCTAGCTCGACCGCATTTCGCTTGAATTGAATCTAACCGAATCAAGTAAAATGAGATAACCAAGAATATCAGCTAGCTGACACAGCTCATCGACATGAGATGCTGACCCTGCCTTTATGCTTTGCAAGCGGATTCGTCTCCCCAATTCATTTTACAGCTAACCAGTACCCAGTAACACATTAACGCATTACCGCTGTTTGACAAAAAGATGTCAAACCAATTTTGAGGTCCTGTGTCCTAGAAGCTTGGCTCGAATCGTCTTTAACTGTTGACATTTTGAAGGATTTATAGTACACAATCAAAGTGCTGTCAACATCAACCGCCTGCTGCTTTCTAATTCTGTGATTATGGACGAATCACAACCTCAGCTGCGCAATCAAACACGAGACTCAGGGTTTTCAAAGAGTCACCAGCTTCTGTGCCACGAACTGAAGAAGTTGGCTTTCGCACTAATCTATCTGGCTTAACCGCTACAATATGTGCATGCCGGAGGAATATCAGCTACCTCTGTTTGTCTTTCCCCAAATGCGAAGTAATGCACATTCGTCGCCGGTTACGCACTGAGCAACCTTTCAGGAGGTGGAATACTGGGTGGTACTACACACAAGACATTCTTGGGACTGATCTTTCGACGAATTCTTTGACACGTCTGACCCCCAGAATGCGTCAGTTATTGAACTACTGTTGACATGTGGAATGTGATCTTATTTTGATTAGCAAATTATTACATCAGCCATCGGATTCTCCAGAGCACATTCTTGAGCTTAATTCGAGGCACTGAAATAAACTGCTGAGGGTGCATTACCAGATGTCACCAAAAATACAGTCAACAATTTTTCGTTGGCAGGGTATGTCAAATCCAGAGGACCATGCTTGAATCTGTTGTAATAACGTCATCGGCAGCCTAATTGGGCTAAGGTATGGCGCATACATCAATCAGGCAACGTGCCCAACTGGAAGTGGTGTTTGATCTCCGATAACTGTTGTCGTCAACTGGTTACTGCTTCAAAGCTCATGCCGGCGCTATCTATTGCCTTCTGTGTGTAAGTTTCACGTCGAATCCTGCAGTTCTTGTTACTGTCGCGCCTACTATTTCTGAAACGGAAGGCTTTATTTCTTCATCGTCTTCCGTATGTTTTTCGCTTTTACTCTTGGCTGGTATTGCAAGCTTCTTCCCATACCTTTTATTTGCCAGACAGTCCCGTTTAATGACCCCAGGAACGAATTATGTTTGCCAACAGAAGTGAACTGCTTTTAGAAAGGAAGCTGACAAGTTTGTGGTTTGTTTTTTATCCCTGTCACTTTTGTCACTCTTGCCATGGTAGCACCGCATCCACTCCTATTGGCGTACTCAATATCCACCACTTATACGTAGTTCCCGGAAGCCTGCTTCATTACATCATAATAATTACCGTTGGTTGTGGCCCCCTCTCGTTCACCTCTTTTCCAGGTTGCACCATAAACGTTCAAAACGACTGAAATCTGGTTGTGTAAATGCGCCTTGGCTGCGTGAACTCGATATGCAAGTGCAATCCCGCCATCGAAGAGAGTTGCCATCCGGAACAACCTCTTCACCATACCACTTCTCCGGAGTGCTGTGTGCTACATTGAGTTTTCTACACCCGACCACATGGGTGACTATTTAACCTCAGTTACGATCATGTGGTACCTCTAATGGTCAGTGATAATATCCCAGTCGCAAACGCAGACATTCTTTCATTCTGTCCTGGAAACAAGGACGAACGCGAAAGTTCTATCTAAAGGCAAATGTCGATTAAAATATTTTCTGGATTGAACGCAGCCACCCATTGGGTGCTCGGTTTGAAGTAATCACATGACCGGCTGTCGATCAGAGCACACGTTTGCATCGGTTGTTGGGACTCTAGGAGAATGGTTCTCAAAATTGCTGTGCTTATCGCCTGCTTAGCATCTTAACAACAGCCTCATCGTTCCCTTGGCTCAACATGCATTAAGTGAATATTAAAGTCATAACGGTGACAACTAAGCTCACAACCAACATAATGGTTAAGTTTAGCACAACCGTATCGCTTAAACAACTTCAAGCTGGCAATCACTCAGAACTCTACGACTTTCCTATTAAAACATTTGGAGTGCCTTTCTGTTAACCTCCTTCTGTCCACTTTCTCTGTATCACACCTGAAAGACATCCTGTGACCCCTCAGGTGGTAATATCGTCCATTTTAGGAAAATACATTTGGAAATCGTGTGAGTGATTAGCTTTAGTTCAGAAGCGACCAGATAGTCAGATCAAACGTGACCACAGATTAGCGAGTGGACTGTATGTAACGAAATGGCCCAATTTCGTCGGATTTCAATTCATCGATCCTTGTCACCACCCTGAATACGACTGTGTTTTTATCCGACTTTAGCTGAGCAACTAGGAAGGACGATCCAACAAAAATTATAGTGAGATTGCTCGAGAACGTTTGCACTGTTGTGAATTTATATGCACAGTACTTGAAAAGTTGAATTCAGTCCCAAAAAATGACAGCTCAAGAGTGGTACTACAACAGTTACAAGCAAATTAATCGGCAACCTGAACAAACACGCATTCACAAGGGACTGAGATTTGTGCATTTTGGCTCTCACTATCCCTCCAAGAGTTGTGTTTGTTTCTGAGTTCGGTGTGGTTGCGAAGAACAATCAATACAGTTTAGAACCATCTCGTTCACAACATTTCATTTTTGACACGTCCGCTGGTGATTAGTTATTCAGTCAACCAAGGCTTAGTATTAGTAAGGAAGTGACAGCTGTCTCGGGCTTTTCTAATTTAACCATCGTCGGTGTATTCAAACGGAAACAGCTAGAAAATGAATTACATAAAACACGAATGAGTGTTATGTTTCGTGAGCAACCGGGTGTTAACAGATTAGAAGTGCAGCAATACCTAGATAAAAATACAAGGGTATATATTGAAGTTACTTTTTTGACCCTTAAGTAACCGGCATTGTTCTATACGTAAGGTGTGTGATAGTGTAAACTTGTCCAAACCGTGGTAACGGCCAGTCCAGGTGACTCGGGTTCGAACTCATTATAGTGTGATTGTTAGTCCATGCGGAATCAAGGGGTTTCAATGCTTTCGGTACTACACACGGAGCTAAAATGCCCCTCAGGGATGCCAAACTTCAGAGAAGGAAACGTTTGACATATACTAACGGAGGGGACACTAGGTTGAAGCGTCTACTTTGGGTACGCCTGTCGTATAATCTCATCGCTATGATAACTTCAGCGTTCGTACAGTATATGACGTGGTATTTTTGGTCCGGGTTTACTCTGCGTCACATTATCACTTAAATGGCAGTTATGTCCTACAACTTCCACATGATCGCAGCTGCGATGTGCAAATGGACACCAAGTGCCCATTGACATAATCAAGTTGGATGAGCTTGGGATTTTGAAACTACGGTAATTCAAATGGTATATGCCAAAGACATCGAAAACAAGCAGAAAATCTGTGTGGAAGTGCACATAACAATTTCAACTGCACAGTATTCGAGCATATACTCTTGGAGAAGTGCTCCAATAAACCACAACTGATAGACAGGACCGTCTGCTTCTACAGACTGTGACAGCCATGCTGACTGGGCAACAGCAACTTTATCACCTGTTGATAATGACGAATTTTAGGTTCCGTACACTTGGGTTTACTAAGTGGACTGCACGGATGTCGCTGTCCCAACAGGTCACGTAAACACTCTCAGTCTGAGGAGACCAACAGTCTTGACAAGTGAGTTGTTCATTTCCGTGACTTAATTTCCACTGATTAACTACTGTGAAGTACGGTTAGCACTCAATGTCACCGCAGCTTTGCACCGGTCTGGGATCGTGGATACTCAGTGATGCCGTTGACGTTGCTGCACAAGTGGCAGTACTCTCTAGGCCTATCTCAAACCCGTTGTTCTGCCATCCGCTGCATGCTACTTAATTCCGACCTGAAATGTAGGCATTTGAGGGAGGGGTAAATAAACATGTGCGGTAGTACGTACGTATACATTTCTGTATAGTTTGTACACGTGGATCAGATTGCAATTAAAAGGGAAGAGAATTTAGTCAATGTCATTACTGTTATGATCATTGGCAATTCGGATACTGCTGTTGTGGTTGCTGTTAGCGCAGTGTCGTGCTGGTAGAATTAATTTGCTCTAATGCTATGAAAAAGACTATCAACATTTAATCAGTTATTCTAGCCAACATTTTAAAATGCGAATTAAACACTACACGTGTACAGATTTTCATTGTCTGCTTACTGTTGGTCTGTCATCTGGTTCTCGGGAGTTACAATTGTCAACAGCATATAATTTAGCTTTCTGCGAAGGCCAACTTGTTGAATTTCGTTTTGAAACAATTTTTGTCATTTCCTTCCTTGAATCAGTTGATGTCCGATACTGTCGTTTTATTCGATGACTATCCGGCTGCGACTGAGTTTTGATCGCTGTTCGCGTCGGGCAGTCAGAGAATTTGAAAGTGCCCTGCTCTCGAGTCTGATGTCTATCCTGATTTGACTCACAGATCATATCATACCCGTCCTCATTTGAGATTGTCACATTTTGTTTCGGTTCTTTTGGTCCATCCTGCAGTGAATCAATGCCTAATATGGTCTGTATTCCAAATTTCAGTCCTCCACTTTTTGCACGGCTCCATTCTGCTCTGGGACTCACAGTTTTGCTTGCATCATCGGTCGTGTCGGAAGCCGTAGAAGAGAGCCAATCAGGTGAGTTGAACAAGTCTATGGGAGTTGATCCGAGGTTGCACCAAGCGGTTCGTTGAAAAACTAATTGTCTTATCAAATCTAAATTACTACAAGTCATTTTGGGTGAGAATCGTATGTATGACGGCAAATCTTTGGCCTGTCGTTGACTGACTTGTTGCGCTCATTCATCAGAAAGACGGGTTGATATATATTCATTCATGTTGTATCAGTGTCAAAGCTAGTCAAAATAGGTGTAACGGACGC
The DNA here is from genome assembly GCA_008508345.1 of Paragonimus westermani. Taxonomy (NCBI): domain Eukaryota; kingdom Metazoa; phylum Platyhelminthes; class Trematoda; order Plagiorchiida; family Troglotrematidae; genus Paragonimus; species Paragonimus westermani. The sequence goes on from QNGE01003555.1 coordinate 79,737, forward strand.
GACAGCAAAACACACTCAACAGCACAAACAACCACCGCATGAAAAGGTGTCAGAATTATGTGCGCTGTTTCATAGCAGAACCTGGTTCACAGGGTCCTCTCACAGTGGTTAGTAAGCATCACGAGTAACGACTTCACAGTCAAGGTGTGGGTAGGTAGGTGTGTGCGTCTCTGTGCTTGTGTCGATCACTCACTCTCTATCTCTCCTGTTCTCTCATTCTTCCTTCTCACCAGAACCTTATCCGTTTCAGACAAACACTCAGAATAAAGGTTTTCACTCCGCAACCAACCCCACGATGCATCGGATGTGAGTTCAGACAGCGCAGCGTTTACTGCGCTCAACGTGAAACCGACAGCACGTGAGACAGAAAGGGCTAGATAGGGAGCACGTGGTATACAACCTAACATGATTATAGTTCTCACCCCCTTTCTTCCGTTCTCCACCAATCCGAATTTGCGGACTGACTAACATCTACCCTAATCTCACCGATTCGGTTGCTAATTCTGGCGTCCTCCCCAAGCATGTAACCTTCACTGGTCAAGTCTATGTTTTCATGTAGAACATTCCCAGCTGGTGAACACAAGACAGAATTCAATTTCAATCTCATTTGGAGGCTGGAACAATAGCAGTAACACGTGATTGATCCTCATTAGGAAAGTGGAAATTGGTCGAGCCTTGATGTTTATGTAAAAAAAATAGTGTTCAGCCAACAGAACTGTTTTTGGCAGATTCTCATCGTTGGCTGATACAAGTGTGTCAACGTAAGTAACAGTAAAAGAATTACGGTACAAAAATGGAACGAGGGAGAAAGCTAACGAATGAAACACAAGCACGACATTGTTGTGATTGTGAACACCAAGGAGACAGGATTTAGATAGACAGTACTTCCTGAGATTGGTTGGAGGGAAGAGATCCTATGGACGCCTGGGGTTGGATGTATGCGCTTGACCATGGTAATCCTGAACTGTGAACAAACAGTTTTTGAAAACAATTCCGTGGCGGTTAATCGGATTACAGGCGCTTTGGTCATATACACCACGAACCACTTAAAGAATCACGATGCAGTGGCCGGAGCACAATAAACTCTGTCAAACATATCCTCCGTGTCAATGTGTTATTTACAGTCAACCGGATGAACACGGTTGGATGGACTGATGTTTTCTGATAATCCAGAACAAACCAACGCCTGGTAGTCTGCATAAATTCTTTCAGTTAGACAACCAACAATCAATCTGCAGTGATCCACAGAAACACCCAACTCAGTACATTTAGAAAGAGGCGGACTTATTAGACATACCTTCTTTTCAAAAATAGAGCGATACAGCTCGCTTTAAATGAATTATGGTAATAGGACTTTTAGCATAACAGATACTGCTGAAAACAACAGTTAGCGACTTAGAAAGCAGCACCGTTGTCGAACCCTATTTGAATGTCAATTATCAACATCTACTGAGGCTCATAGTGGTATTCGTTGGATGTTTTTGATTATGCATTCCTCAGGATAGGCGTTAATAATGAAAATCTGCGGTTAAGTTCAAGTTGAACCTCACTCATACTTGATCGCAGCCTTCGCATTCAGATAGACTTT